>BSBM01000872.1:4860000-5150000 GCA_027924585.1 Larix kaempferi
TTCATCGGACAATCCTTCTGTGTGATTGGCTAGTTTCTCAAATTCCGTCTGATACTCTCTCACTGTGCTAGTTTGGTGAAGTTTAGTGAGTACTCCTATGAAGTCGTCAAAATAAGTAGGACCAAATCATGACAAAAGGAGTTGGCAAAAATATGTCCAGTTTGGCTCGGGATGAGCTTTGATGTACCAACGGTACCATTGAAGGGCTTCCTGTTCCAAATGAAAGGATGCAAGTGGAACTTTCTGAACATCAAAAGTATTATGCACACTGAAATATTGTTCTGCTTGGTATATCCATCCAGTCGGATCAGTACCATTGAAGTGAGGAAAATCAAGCTTCGGCCCATGAAAATTGCTGGAAGAAGAGAACCTGGTGGCTGTAAAAGATTCTGGCTGTCGGTTATTGTTCATGGCTGAATGCTGAAGATGGAGGCTGAAAAAATTTTCATCCAGATCTTGGAGTTTGGTTTGGATGGCTGCAAGTGCTTCCTCCATGGTGTTTTCTCCTGTGCGAGTGACAACCATAACCAGTAATTTTTATTTTTTTTTGGTGGGGGGGGGGGGGGGGGCGAATGGATAGAAAAACACAAACACAAGCTTATTTAGTAAGGGGAAATTTGGATTTGGGAAAAACTCGGAGGGGTAATTGGGGTTTGACTAGGTTTTCGACACTTTCCGAGGGACAGGGAAGCAAAAAATGGGGATTTCAGAACTGGGAACTCTATGGTAAAATTTGAAGGCAATCGGGTGAAAATTGAAGAAGTTATGGCAAACCCTAAAAATAGACAAATGTGGGATTTTTGGTCTTGGGAAGTGGAATTTGGGATAGGGTCTTCAAGAATGAAATATGCAGAATGGGATTGCAGGGATGTCAGTGAAGTTTCAGGGAAAATAGAGTTGAAATAAGGGAGATATGGCTGAAAAACAGAATTTTATACCTTTTTTATTTTTTTAGAAATGGATTGGCAACAGCGACGCAGAAGGGATCCGCAACAGATGGATCTGCAACGACGCGGAAGGGATCGAAAACGGCTGGATCTGAAACGACGACTGGATCTGGAACGAATTTCAGAATAGATCTGAAACGGCTGGATCTGGAGCGGAAGTGATCGGCAATAGTTCAACTGAAAATAGATATGGACCCCAGGTATGTACGGCTTCCTAACCGTTCAGGTGTTTCACTCGGCCACCAATGCTGTCTGACGGCTTGCATATTGGGGCAGTACCCCTCACTCCACGGCTCAGGTAAAACTGATAACCGCTTTGCCACAAACGACAGCTCTTGGTTTACCTCACGGGTGGGAACTAGTCAATCAGGTAGGGGTCGTTGCCCTTTTCGCTAGCAGGTCCTCTCAATGGACCATCTACTTTGGGGTTCCTGTGGTACTCCTCACAATGAGTTTTAGGGCTTATGCCCAAGTACTTCCCACAGTTAAGTGGATAAGGATTATTCCCAAATCCGAAGCTGCAACAGATGCGAAAAAAAATTTTGGCAGAAATTCCACCCAACGAGCCCAAGAAAGTGCTCTGATACCAAATGTGAAGAACCTACAATAATTAATTAATGCAAATACACGAGATATCAGAAATAATAGAACTTAGAATCACTTTTATATTGATCATGGGCCACTTCGAGGTGGAAACCTCCTTTGAGAAAGCTCAATACAATTAACTTCACGGTGCCTTCATAGGCCTCAACACACACTTATATACTAATTCTAGGCACCAATACCATGGGTCAATACTATGTGTCAATACAAACCATGGGCTAAGTCTAGGCTCCAATACTATGAGTCAAAACCATGGGACATATAATATTATGGGAAAACTTACAAAGCATGTGCGTCCAACAACAATATACTAACAAAGTAAAGACATGGGTTCCTAACATCAGGCTTGTGACCAGTGTAGGATTTGAAAGGATTTGTACCTTTGATGGATGAGTGTGGAAATATATTATGAATGTATGTAGAAACATTCATGGCCTCATCCCAAATATTTGAAGCCAAACCTTTCGACTCAAGCATACAAGTAGACTTCTCTTTCAATGCTCGATTTTTCTTTTACGCTACACCATTCTGCTGAGATGTGTAGGGGACTGTGTGCTGTATTTGGATTCCATTTTCCGCACAAAGTTTTAGCAAATATTATTTGATATATTATCCACCATTATCAGATCTAAGATCTTTGATCTTGCTCCCAGTAGCAGTCTCAATAGAAGCCTTGAAATTCTTGAACCTTTCAAGCACTTCCGATTTGTTCTTGAGAAAGCAGACCCATGTGAACCTGGAGAAGTCATCAATGAATGTTAGAACATAACTTGAGACATTCGTGGAGGGATTTGGTAATGGACCACTGGTATCACTGGGAATTAGCCCCAAAATACAAGAAGCCCTTCTAGATTTGCCTCGATCAAACTTGTGCTCAAGATGCTTGCTAATGATGCAAACCTTGCATATCCCTTTTGAGGATTTGATGTTCAAAAGGCCTTCAACCATGGAATTATTTTGTAGCAGATGAAAATACTTGTAATTAAGGTGTCCAAACCTCTCATGCCATATCCGGCTAACCTCATTTCCATGAGTCAGAATGGCACTTGGCTTTGAATACGACAAAAATTGGGAAAACTCATATGTTTTTGCAATATGATTTTCCTTGCCTGTTGCAATGAGTTTTCCGGTGCTAATCTCATAAATTTAAAAATCATTAGGGATGAATACAACCTTCTTGGGAAAACCAGTGTGTGTCATTTCATACAGAGAAAGCAATTTCGAAGCTCGAGAAGGAACATAGAGAACATTTTGAAAATTGTCATGTTCTAAATGGATTGTACCTTTTCCTTTCGATGAAATTTGTGAATCATATCCCATGTGGATGGAGATGCAGCTATCGGAGTCCAATGCTGAGAAATATTCTTTGCTTACAACCATGTCATTTGAATCTCCTAAATCTATGAGAAGAGTTGTAGAATTCGAAACACTTTCCATGAGTGCATGACCTCTTTCTGGATGATCATTCCGGTCTCCATTTTCCTTCTTCCTCGTGCCATCTAGAAGAGTGATATTGTTCTTCTCCAAGAGAAGGGCCATCTGATCAATAGTTTTCTTCATGCATGAGATTTCAGGATGAAATCCCCTACCACAATAAGAACATTGTGTCTTCTCCTTGCCCTTTTGCCTATCTTTTCTTGAACCTGAGGGCTCATCTGAATGCTTGGCCTTCTCCTTTTTCTTAGGATGATCAAACTTGGTCTTCTCCTTCTTTTGCTTTCCTTTATCATTTGTAGCCTTGGGTCCTCCATCAAATAGGGCTTGATCTTTGGAGGATCTCATGGACCCCATCTGAACAAGATTGTCATGTTCTTTTGTTAAGGACTCAATGAATGCATTCAAGGATGGCATCTTCCAATTCATAATGGTAAGTTTTGTTGAATGGAAAGTGGAGAGAAACACTTAATAGTCTTCTCCTAGATTTGAAAGGATTGAAAGGATCAATTAATCAACGTTCTTCTCGACACCACATTGCTTCAACTGAAGCACCAAATGCTTGAACTTGGTGAAAAACTCATTGATGGTTTCGAAATTCTCAGGATTTAGGAAAATCAATTCATTCTCTAACTGATAATCACTCATCTCATCATGCTTGCTGAAGAGTTTGGAAAGTTGTTCCCATACTTCTTTTGGATTCTTCAATCCGCTGAGATGGAAAAGAAGGTATTTTGAAATATTGAGACATAAGAAACCATAAGCTTCATCAAGCTTATTGAAGAACTTGGACTTCTCTATAGCTGCATTAGGCTCTGGGTCTATGCCCATAGTAACTTTGTAGATTCCCTTGGAGCACAATACTATCTTTATATCATCCTTCCACTGATGATAGTTGAAAGTAGTAAGAATATGGTTAGAATAAGAGTCCATCTCGGCTATAGCGAATGCAATAGGAGGCTGTGAGAATCCTGCAGTAAAAACCAAACAAACAATCTTTAGGTCGGAAACCTACACTTTTCAAGTTGCATCACACCCGACATAGCCTATCAAGCAAGCTTGATAAGTCAGATGCACAAATATCCAGGATTTATGTGGAAAAATTTCAGCTTATGGTGTAATGTTGGAATATATTTTAGCAAACTTGCTTAATATTCATCTGGAGAACTTTGTAGAAGAGTTTCTTTGTCCTACCATGGCTCTGATACCATGTAAAATTCAAGCACAACAGATCTAGGAAACAAGAACAACGGTTACTAGAGATGCATGCGGCAAATTGTGTGTCAAAACACTAGTGAAAAAGGTTTGCAACAATTCATGCATTATCATTAACTCAGAAGATGATTACAATGTGTAACAATGGCAATAATAGCTAGACAATTCAAATCCTAGAGAGGTCATTCGAATTGAATGCATGAGAGTGGCTTACTTGGCAATTAACACAACTCGGCACATCATTCAACCACTTAACTACCATGTAATTGAATCTAACAGACTCTGAAACTATCAAACTCAGTATAAATGTATCCAAAACTCAATTGAATGTCCAAAATTAGGGGAGGGCACCTTTCTGACTTCAGTTAACAGAATATTAGGTGAAAATAACACCATATTAAGTCAAACTGAGTAGGATGGCGCCTTTCTGACTCCAGTTAACTTAATATAATAATAAATGTTGTCTGTTGGATTGAGTAGGGCACTTTGATCATGTAAATCACCTCACTTGGCTCCCCGAATGATGGAGGAGGCCCAGTTAACTGATATCGGTGGCCAAGTTGACTCCCCGAATGAAGGAAGAGGCCCAGTTCACTGAAACTGATGATCTGTTGATGGTGTAAGGACATAATTGAGTCAAAATGCTTAGGATAAGTGGAAAATTAGGCCGTGGAGCCCAAATAAATGGTGTGTGGTTGGAAAATGCTCCAACAAGCACTATTATATTTGGTTGCGTGAATTATTGGTATGACTATCCTTTCTTGCTACTAACTTGGATTCCCCTACTTTGGGAAATTATAAAGGGTTTGTGAGATTACCCATACTCCTCCAGTGTTGACATTTTTAATTGTCTTCACCACCATCTCCAAAGAGGCATCGTTTAAACTATCATTTTCAAGGGATATTGTTCTTATTGGACAAATTAGTGAAGATTTCTTATTTGCAGACTTCATCCACCATAGAAGAGTTGGTATTTGTTTTTTGCTACTCCTTGTTTTCCTTTTAGGAGTTCAAGCACTAGAAGGGCTATTCTTATCATGCTCAACACTTTCAATTTTGCACTTCAAAAGGGTTCTCCCACTTTCCAACATGTTTGAATTTTCGATATCTTGGTTTCCTACCTTGTAAGTTATACCATGTATCTTTACATGTATTTCTTTTCTCTTCACTCTCCCTGGAAACAATATGCATGCATAGCATTGTTCAATGTTCATTGTTAACTATCATATTTACAAATGCAATGTTGTTCTTTAGGTGATAATTTTCCAAGATTCTCTTAAAATTAGGATTCTTTCACTGGTAATTAGATTTGATATGTATATGATCTCTTTATTGTGTATAAACTATTCCAAAGTGGGTATTGAATATTCCGAATGTTTAAGGATTGTCATTAGAAAACGTTGCAAGCCATCTACAGGTATAGTTGAGTTCCTACCATATTTTTTTACATAACTAAAACTTAGCCATGTTTTCTACTTAGATTTTGGATCCCAAACTCTAGATAATTTGCATTCCTTTTCTTTTTATGATTCCATTGTTTATGCAATTTGTATTGATTTGTATTTTAAATATGTGCGTGCGTTGATTAAACAAAGTAATCGTACATGTTGACGTAGAAATTTGTCTAAAATAACTAGCTTTAAAGTTTTTTTTATGACAAGAATTTTATTTTTTAATATACTATAGAAGTATAGACTATACTTCAAAGGCTTAGTGGGATGGCCAATCGCTAGGATAACATGAGAAATGCATTCAGAGGAGGTAGAAAATCCTTGTTTGGCTATCTTTCCCAGGTGAATGTGATTGATGATTTGCAAGCTCTTGCTCAATTTAGTCAACTGTATGGTCATGCTCTTCAATCATTACTAACAACAGTTCTCAATAGATCAAATTTCTCACTAGGATTCGATTTGTTGCATCTGAATCCCTCTCGAATTTCATTTTCCCTCTGTTTGTAGTCTTAATCTATGATAACAGGTGTCAAAGAACATAACCAATTGTGCTTATTACCAATCCAAGGAATGTATTTCCTTGTTTATCAAATCAACTTGAATAAGATCAATTACAACAAGAAACAACAAATTGGACAGTAAAAAAACAAATTGTTGAAGAAGTTGTTTGTCAAAGATCGAGGGCACATGATATTAACATGACAATCTCTTCTCAACCACCTTGTACAAATGGAAAAAATAAAACATTGCGTTAATGGTTCTCCAATGTCAGGATTATTAACAAATCCACATTCAATGGATGGCCCTTTATGTACTACAAGTTTGGGTATGCAGAATTTAATGGGAAATCCTTTTAAGTGCCTCAAACATTGATTTTATGTCAATGGAAATTGATATTCCTCTAGTCAATTTTTAGTCTCTCCCTACATTAGAGGATATATGTTGCATATGTTTCTATTAATCACTTTCAATATATTATTTTTTTCTCAGGATGAATAAAATTTAGTTTTCATTTATGATTTAAAAGTAATATGCTATTTGGGTTTCAAATTGTAAAACTTGGTGATGTGAGGAGGTTAATACCCTTATGGCTTGTTATGCTATATTGAATTTGAATTGTGATGTAAGCTGAGTATATACTTTTATGATTTATGATTCTTAAGTTGTAAATTTATGATAAAAAATGGATGGCTAATACTTCTTTACCTTCCTCGTGACTGGAGATGTAAGAACAAATTTGGGTCAGATGCTATCTAAGGCTACTTGTAGCTTAAACTGACACATTTGATTCTTGTAATCACAAAGACTACGGGCCGACACCATACTTCCTAATTTTTCATCAAATTATTTGGGTAATTGCAGAGCCAGTAGTTATCATTGTGGTAAACAGTGCATATATCTTCTATCATCCCCCTCTTGCATATATTTATTGATTAAATCATTTATAAAAAAATTATGCGAGGATATGGATGAAGAATACGATCTTACTAAATCCTCAAATGCATCGCTAGAGTCAATTCGAGAGTATGTGTGTGCATTTTAGTGTTGTTACAAATGCTCTCCAATTTTGTTTTCGATGTCGATAAAATAAAATCAAAAAAGTGACAATGAAAACAATTGGTTATATCAGCATTATGATTTCTGATATGCATTCCCCTGCCATAAATTTGTAGAAGCCTCCAAGGAAGAACCACCATTTCAGTCATAGGCTTGATAATTGTTTACATTTTCAAGTCCAAAGCCATGTGAATGAGATTAAATGCATGTATGATATCATAAATTTTCCATTGTGGATTATAGGAGTCTCTAGGATCCAAACTTTCTAAGTGGGTTTGTAGTTGCTTGTACACTTAAAGCCAATCTGCACTCAAATTACATACTCACAAACATTGCAATATAGAGATAGATCATGTCCTAGTTTTTGGTCTAAGAGCCATCCAACCATCAGTCAAACTTGAAGGCATGAAACATGCCAAATGTCTTAATTCTATAAATAGTTGCAAGAGCATATTTGTTTTTTTTTTTTTAAGCTGCATGGAAGTTTTATATTATAGTACAAAAAAAATTACAGTCCTCCGGAAAATCCAGATAGATCAAAATGGCCCTGTACAAGGTGCCATCTTTAGAAAACAGAGCAACGTAACTAAGCTTATCGAGATAAACTAGATAGCTATCGAGCAGGAAAGACAATAAAATACTATAACTCTGTGCAAGCCAAAGTGTACAAAAAGACATAGTAAAAGAACCAGAAATGCAGAGCTTGAGAGATAGCTTCTGCGCCTTTGGAGTCATGCGTGTCCTCAGAGATGGGGCAGGGTTCGAAGAGATCATCTGTCCACTTTTGCTCTAGGAGCTTGAATGGCAGAGGCTCTATTTTGCGCTGAAGAATCACTGCTGCTTCATCTTTTCGAAGGCGCTTGTTATGGACAGTGTCAATTGTGGAAGGTATCGAAAAAGAAGTCCCAGGAGGGGAGGCAACTTGCACCACAATGGTAGCTGGGGAGTTAGGACATGGAATACTGCGAGGAGCAGGAACAGGTGCTGGAGCGGCGTCCGCTAAGGCAGCGAGGTCCATAGAATTGTGAAGAGAGCTCCCGACGGCTTGCTCGACTGTGTGAGGCTCAAAGCCTTTGTTTACCTTGACCATGCCATCGCCAGTGCCAGCCACCGGACCTTTAGGACCAAAACCCAGGGGTGGAGATGAGTGGGGGAAAAGAGCATATCCGCTTCCCAAGAGACAGGCTTCAATAGCAACAAGGATGCCATCCAAATGAGCCATATTGGACCTGGTGTCCATTATGGTCATCTTAGCCACATTTCAATTAGTAAGCATATCTTCAACCAGAGTACCAAGCAAATTTTTAAGCAACCAGTAGTGGTTCACCTGAGTACCAGGGCTACCGAAGGTGAGAATCTCAGCAACACTCCTGGACTCCCAATCATCCACTAGTCGACGAACTGGCATTGAAATGTTGTCTTTGTAGCCGATGTTGGCTGGGATTTCCTTCTCCACCGACGTAGATTTTCCAGTTCCCTGACTGGAACCTCACTAGCAAAAGCCTCTGGTGCGCTTCATGATCGAATTGGGAAGCAAAAGAACTAAACTCTCCGCAGGTGTCGAGCTCTCTGTTGTGGATGCAAACTGGGCCTAACTAAGAGGCGTAATGACCGTAGTGGAGCGAGCCTGGTTCTTCATAACCCAGCAGGAGCCGTGGAGAGCGTAGGAGATCGCACGTGAGAGAATAAATGCGAGTCGATACCATCTTGGGCGAGAGGACCAGGAAAAATGAGCCAACATAAATGCCATCCCCCAGGCCATGTGGGAAATGGGATCCCTTGCATGTAGGGAGGCCAAATGTATAGGCGTCGTATCATTTATTTAATGCATAGTTTGGGAACTGGTGCCGGGAGGAGGAGACGTGTCTCCCCTAGCGGCCCTGTTGACAGTGGCGGTGGCACCCGGAGCCGGGGAACGAGCATATTTGTTATAGTCTTTGCTAGAGCATATTTATTACTAGACTAGCTTGCATTCTGCGAATCTCAAGGATTAAAAAAAGCATAGTTATAGGGCTAACATGGATTAATACACCATACTAATTCCTTAGGGTTTTATAGGTGGTATTTTACAACCACTAATCACGTATTCAATTCCTGTAGAATCATAATTCAGTTTTTCCAAATATCTAAATCAATACAAATCTTTAACAAACCCCAATACATCTCAAAGCTTGGACTATTAGGTTTCTTTATAGGAGGAAGTAAGTTGAGAGCTAAGTCACCTGACATGAGGATATAGGACACGAAGACACAGGAATACGAGTGTATGACACGGACACGACGACCCCCAGAATTAGGACACAAAGTACACGTTATATATATATATATATATAGATCCAAATTTTTGTAGAAACTTGAAACTAGAAAATTTACAAATATTCAATAGAAATTACAATCAATACACATTACACATTCACAAATCATAATGCATATGTCAATGATAGACCTAATTGAAACCCCCATTAGCGGAAATCGATAAGCATCATTCCACTATTGAAACAAGGGAAAAAGGTTGGTGATTGGCTTCCCCTTCCCCCACTATTGGATGCCCGCAAGAGGCATAA
Source organism: Larix kaempferi (assembly GCA_027924585.1). Classification (NCBI taxonomy): domain Eukaryota; kingdom Viridiplantae; phylum Streptophyta; class Pinopsida; order Pinales; family Pinaceae; genus Larix; species Larix kaempferi. The sequence goes on from BSBM01000872.1 coordinate 4,869,772, forward strand.
GAAAGACAACCAAAATAGGACTATTTCTATTTGATTAGATTACATGGATGGGGCCACACACTATTATTATATTTTCCCATTTCTAAACACCCTTTATATTTTAGATTATACCACTCACAATGGTGATTCCACTTAAAGATTGAATGCCATGGGTAGGAATAGAAATAAGGGGTAACCTCCCCTATGTGAAATGAATCCCCTTGTGATGTTGTTTGTGGAATATGTCCCCGCGGAATACTTATTGGCATGCTCCCTGACTTGATTTGAGAGGCTAAGAGCCAAACAATGTAATATCTAAATGTACATGTAAGAATAATAAAAATACATCACAACTAAGAACCAAACAGTGTAATATGCAAATGTATATGGAAGAATAATAAAAACACATCACAAACTACAGACAGAGAAGGATGACAAACATGGGGAGCTGTAATTCCATCTGTGTAGTGGATTCTCACAGACTCTTAAAAAATATCATTAAGTCATCAAAATAAAAATGTTCTATACATAGATGTCAGAATCATATTTCTCATTAAGTCATCAAAATCAAAATGTATTACATAGATGTCGGAATGCCACTGGGAAAAAAAAAGGGGGGGTAGATAAAGATGCAAAACCTTCTAATGCTCTTCACCTACAAAATAAACCCTTCGTAGAGCTCAAGCCTCACTAAAAAATGTGAATGAATGAGGGTAAACTTGTTTTTTTACAATTTTTTTGGGTTAGAAGTGTCCTGTTTTAGGGACATGGTGTCATGTTTTTGGGACACGGTGCCTTGATTTTGGGACATGTCCTGACACGGTGTCAGACACATTTTGTGTACGTGTCCTAAAACAAGACACATCCAAAACATGTGTCTGACACAGTGACAGGACGTGTTTGTGTCTAACACGATGACACAGGACACTGTGGCCTATATGGATGTGTCCGGTATCATAGGTTGAGAGTTGTTCATAAGAAGTATTCATATTCCTAATTTGCAGACTTCATCCACCATAGAAGAGTTGGTATTTTTTTCTTTTCTACTCCTCAGTTTCCTTTTGGGAGTTGAGGGACTAGAAGTGCTATGCTTGTCATGCTCAACGCTTTCAATTTTGTGCTTCAAAATGGTTCTCCCACTTGCCAGCTTGTTTGAATTTTTTAGATCTTGGTTTCCTACCTTATAAGTTGTACCATGTATCTTTACATGTATTTATTTGCTCCTCATTCTCTTTGGAAACAATATGCATGCATAACATAGTTGAATTTTCATTGTTAGCTATCATATTTACAAATACAATGTTTTTCTTTAGATGCTAATTTTCTAGGATTCTTTCAATGGTCATCATATTTTGATATTGATATGATCTCTTCATGATGTACAAACTATTCCAGAGAGGGTATTGAAGCTTGTGAATGTTCCAGGATTGTCATGAGAAAACGTTGCAAGCTATCTGTAGGTATAGTTGAGTTCCTACCATATTGTTTTACATAACTAAAAATTATCCATGTTTTATGCTTAGATTTTGGATCCCAATCTCTAGATATGTTGTATTCTTTGTATTTTTATGATTCCATTGTTTGTGCAATTTCTATTGATATGTATTTTAAATATGTGTGGCTTGATTAAACAAAGCAATCATGCTTGTTGACATAGACATTTTTTTGGAATAACTAGCTTTAAAGATTTTTTTATGGCAGAAATTTTCCTATTTGAATATACTATAGAAGTATAGACTATACTTGAAAGGCTAGTGGCGTGGCCGGTCTTTTGGATAGCATGAGCAATGCATTTGGAGGAGGCATAAAATCCTCATTTGGCTCTCTTTCCTAGGTGAATGTAATTGATGGTTTGCAAATTCTTGCTCAATTTAGTCAACTATCTGATCATGTTATTCAATCATTGCAAACAACAGTTCTCAATAGATTAAATGAGTTAGTCTTCAATTTGCTGCATCTGAATCCCTCTAGAATGCTTCAATTTTCTTATGTTTCCATTCTTAATCTATGATATCAACTATCAGAGAACACAACCAATTGTGCATGTTATCAATCCATGGAATGTATTTCGTTGTTTATCAAATGGACTTGAATAAGATCAATTACAACAAGAAACAACAAATTGGACAGTCAAAAAAAAAATTATTAAAGGAATTGTTTGTCAAAGATTGAGGGCACATGATATTAACATGAAAATTTCTTCTCACTACATTGTACAAATGGAAAAAAAACACTTGGTTAATGGTTCTCCAATGTCAGGATTATTAACAAATCCACATTCAATGGATGGCCCTTTAAGTACTATAGTTTATGGTATGCATAATTTAATGGGAAATCCTTTTAAGTGCTTCAAACATTGATTTTATGTCAATGGACATTTCTATCACTCTAGTCAATTTTAGTCTTTGCCTACAACATAGACTATATGTTGCATATGTTTCTATTAATCACTTTCAATATATTATTTTTTCTTAGGATGAATAAAAGTTAGTTTTCATATATGATTTCAATGTAATTTTCTAGTTGGATTTCAAACTGTAAAATTTGGTGATGTGAGGAGATTAATACCCTTATGGCTTGTTATAGTGAACTGAATTTGAATTGTGATGTAAGCTGGTTATATGCTAAATTTATACTTTTTGATTCTTAAGCTATAAAGTTATGATAAAAAAATGGATGGCTAAGACTGCTCTACCTTCCTCATGATTGGAGATGTAAGAAAAAAATTGGGCCAGATGCTATCTAAGGTTGCTTCTAGCTTAAACTGACACACTTGATTGTTGTAATCATAAAAGACTAAGATCTAACACCATAGTTCCTAATTTTCCATTAAATTATTTGGGTAATTGTAGAGCCAATAGTCATCATTGTGGTAACTAATGCATATATCTTCTATCATCCACATCTTGCATATATTTATTGATTAAGTCATTTATAAAAAATATATGCGAGAATATGGATGAAGAATATGATCTTACTAAATCCTCAAATGCATTGCTAGAGTCAATTTGAGAGTATGTGTGTGCATTTTAGTGCTATAATTACTAATGCTTTCCAATTTTTTTTTCGATGTTTGTAAAATAAATTCACAAAAGTGACCATAAAAAAAACTAGTTATATAAGCATTATGATCTTTGATATGAATTCCCCTGCCATAAATTTGTAGAAGCCTCCAAGGAAGAACTGCTATTTTAGTCACAGGCTTGGTAATTGTTGACATTTTCATGTCCAAATCCATGTGAATGAGATTAAATGCATGTATGATATCACAAATTTTCCATTGTGGCTTATAGGAGTCTCTGGGATTTAAACTTTCTAATTGGGTTTGTATTTGCTTGTACACTTAAATCTAATATGCACTCAAATCACATACTCACGGGCATTGCAATATAGAGATAGATCTTGTCCTAGTTTTTGGTCTAAGAGCCATCCAACCACAACTCAAACTTGAGGGCGTGAAACATGCCAAATGCCTCAATTTTATAGATAGTCACTGGAGCATATTTGTTACATCCTTCACTATAGCATATTCATGATTGGACTAACCTAAAGTATGTGAAGCTCAGAGATTAAAAAAAGCATAGTTACATGGCTCATATGGATTAGTACACCATACTAATGCCTTAGGGTTTGATGGGTGGTATTTTACAACCACTAATCACGTATTCAATTCTTGTAGAGACATAATTCATTTCATCCAGATATCCAAATCAATACAAATCTTTAACAAACCTCAGTACAACTCAAAGCTTGGACTGTTAGGTTTGTTTATAGGAGGATGTAAGTTGAGAGTTGTTCATAAAAAGTATTTAAACTTATACAGGCCTCTTTAAACCTATACAATACTCAAGTGTATTGAATAACTAACGAATCTAATCTTCTTTGATTTGCACATGTTCAACTTTTCATATATAAATGAAGTAATATAGTCAAGACTTTTAGGCTTTTACTTGATTATTTATGAATTCACCTTTCCCTTGAAATCACTATCTAGCACTATCTAGGATTTACTAATTATTTATAAATTTACCTTTCCCTTGAAATCACTATCTAGGATTTACTAATTATTTATAAATACACCTTTCCCTTGAAATCACTATCTATCACTATCTAGGATTTACTAATTATTTATAAATACACCTTTTCCTTGAAATCACTAACTAACACTATCTAGGATTTACTAATTATTTATAAATTCACCTTTCCCTTGAAATCACTATCGTAGTACAATTTCCACTCAGCATCATATACGAAGGAATTTCCATGTTCTTTCTTTGGGTTCGGGCATCACAATCTCCACCAAATGGATCTTAGACATTTCACATTCGTAATCTCCACCAAATCTTCAAACTATGTAACGTGTGGGTCACGAGTTGGGTGAATTCTACTAAAGTCCATGGCGTTGGGAGAATTCTACTAAAGTCCTTTGCACATGCCTTGTGGGCGGTCAATATTCAAAACTGGCGTACAGAGCCGCCCCTCTTGGCTCCATCCGCGAAGTCTATGAAGGGAAGTCTTAGTACTTACCACGGAGAAGGGCCCGCCGGGAGGACGGTGCACCGTGCACCGCCGTTAACGTCATTATTCCTTTTCCGTTTCCTTTCGATGGCAGATGAGAATCGTCATATTGAAACGCGCCTCATAACATATCAATCAATCAATCAATCTATTTGACTTTTAAACTTTTTATTTGAAATAAATCAATCAATCAAGCGACATTGACTTTTAAACTTTTTATTTGAAATAAATTAAGAAGCCAAAATCAATCAATCTATTCCTTTTATGATTTACAAAATTTTCATTTCAGTTTTATATAACGGGAGACGTGTTTTTCTTCGATTAGACTCATCGTTTAGACGGAGTACCCAGTCCAAAAATCAATTAATATAAAAAATTTATGGCTTTATGAAGCATGATCTGATCAGTTTAGAACAGCCAAAACTTATAAAGTTTATTCCATCCACAGAACTTTCTGGAAATCAGGCTACCTTAAAATTTTGGCCAAACTACTCTCACTAAGCGGATTACTGGCTTACTCCATTTTACTTTTACGTTTGGTTATGTTTGCAGCATGCGCTGTAAGCGGATTGCTGTTCTATTTGCTGCTGCAGCTGTCCTACCTCAGCCCTTATAGACAGAAAGAAGCTGCGCACCAAGTTGAACTTGCCAGAGAAACCTTGTGCAGACTGCCTTGTTCACTACTTTTGTGCGTGGTGTGCTCTGTGCCAGGAATACAGAGAACTCAAGAACAGAGGCTTTGATCCAGCTCTGGGTAATGCATATATTAATCAGTTACCTGCTTAGTGTAGAGTCTGCCTCTGGTGATGTTATTGGTCGAGAAATATGATTGGTCGAGAAATAACTAATCAGTTACAGGCTTTGATTAGTTATGTTATGTTGAATACGCAGGGTGGGCCGGAAATATGACACGAGATGTGAATCGTCATATTGAAACGCGCCTCACCAATGACAGGAGATGTGATCGCATATATAGAATCGTCATAATGGACCACAAGTCTTCATGTCGTTTCAACTTTCGGGCAAAATGGAGCACAAGTTGTTGCCAAGTAACATCACAGATGCTACGCGGCGTTTTCTAAGGTAGATGCCTCGCCGACCAACATAACAGATTTTGAGGACACTTGGGATTCCCCTTTTCTTTCAGTCTATAAGGATTCAAATGAGTATTCTAAACGTTTAGTCAACTAAATTTTTGTTTTCAAATATTTTTATTTCAAATCTGATTGGAATAGTTGGAATTGTAAATATAAATATATATATTAAGATTGCACAATACCAATGCAATAAAGGTATTTGTGGACAATGCATACATTTATGTAATAAAAACCAAAATTTGAATAATGAAAAATCAAAATTTAAACAAAAATTAAGTTGTTAGATTTCAATGGTGATCACTAGAAAAGTCCAAAACATAAAATGTTTAGACAACTTTCTATCTAAATTATGTTATTAACTCCTTTTAACCATGAAATCATCATGATTTATCTTCCAAGATCTCCTTACTTGTTTTGGCCTTGCATTCTTTGGGGTTAATTATTCACAATCCAACTCATGGTTTTTCAGGAGGTTCCTTGTAATCTTTGAATGAATGGGATAACAAAGGAGTGATAGACATGAAGAGAAAGCTGGTTATGGTAATGGTAGCTGAATTTGAGTTCCAATGGTCTTCAAGGCATTTTACATTCCTTCTTAAACTTTCCTCAACTTAGTACATTTGGAGTTTGGGAAAGCATTTGGGCCTCTTTCATCTAAGTGTTTTGGAGAAAGCATTAAGTTTGTGAGAGCTTGAGCCCATTCACTTTACTTTTTGCAATCTCTTTCTTTGCATGCCCAATGTCTACCTTTAATTACATTTTATGTTCCTTTGGGCCCGCAAGAAGCTAGTTAAGTTGATTCTATAAATGGATTTCACATGAATGAGTTCAAACTTCGTAATTTCATGGTGTTCTTTTCTTTTCGAAGCTCATCTTCATTCCATGTTGCATTGTTTAGAGTTAACATGCGCATTTCCAAGTGTGAGGCTAGTGCCATCTCAATTATGCATGCATTCACAATATGAAGACACATGGTGCTAAATGACGACCATGTCATCGTGTTGATGTCACCACCATGGAAAACATAGACACACATGGACTAATAAAATGATCCCATAGACACACATGTATCATACCAATGCGCTTTGCCTCAAAAATTGAAAACATTGTGCTTGAGGGATTTTTTGCTTGAGTTTTCTTGTGCAAACACACATGTTGCTCACTAAACCCCCAATATGCTCCTCCAACAACCATGTAAGCTACAAATTGGTTTCTCTAGGGTTGCACGCTCTTCCTCATGCTCTTGGCATTATGTATGGTCTAAAACATTGATTCTCTTCAGTTATAATGGTTGCCATAGCTCCAACATTGTGTAAACCTACAAAACAAGAATGCAGGTATGAGAAAGCAAGCAACGATGAAGAGAAAGCACATTGTAAATGAAGAATGAGAGAATGGGAGGTGAATGGCATAGTTTTCCCTCTTAAATTCCCAATGATTCATTTCTTACACTAGTAGAAGATGAATGCAAGATTGATGAGATAATTGGCTTAGGCTTGTGAAGGGTTTCTTCTAGTTAGCTTGGAGGGTATATGGTCTCTCCAAGTGAGCAATCTACTCATGCAGGTTCTCATTGTTGAGTTCGCTTACCTGGGAGGTTAATTCACTTAGTAGAAGACGTGCAAGGCAACGAAGTGAGTAATGGAACTCTTCAAGACCTCCATCGTAAAAAATGAGCACGCGAGACGTAAATCACTAGGTTTGCATGTTTCCTATATCTAATGTGAGTGACTGGATCTTATAATCCTTCCCATCCCTGAATTGAGATCCTATGAAAGAAATAATTGTCGTGGGGAGTTTATTGGCTTGTTAGGTGAGCAATGGGCCTTTTCTTGGACTATTTTACTTAAAAAATTTACAATTTTATTAGTTTATTTACCAAAGAAATATCTCTCCGAACACAAGATGAAGAGGCATATTGGCCACATGGGGGGTTGTTGGCCTTCATTTCTAGTAATTTTCCCAAGAGAGGCACATTATTGGGTTGGGAGGCTAGCAAACATCCCAAGTGAGTAATTTTCTCCTACTTACATTTGTTTACTCTTAGGGTCAAGAGAAAGCTTTACATTGAAGCATAAACCAAGATTACATTCCATGATTAATAAAACCAATTTGTATTGTTAATCCATTTTAAATCCATGGACACCCATTGATTCAGTGGCTCATTTGGCTCTTCGATGGTCACCAACAGTGTTTTGGGCTCATATGATGATATGACATTCATACTCTGAAACAAACTTTGAAACTTTATCACATATATCTCAATTCCATTATCAGACATCACTATTGAAATAGAGATCATAAACCATTTTGGAGCATCCTTGGCAATTATTAAAAAAATTAATTAATTTTCATGTTGGTGAGACTGTCAGTTTCAAGGCTTCGTACAACCACAAGTCTTTAATTCGATCTTATATTGATGGACCACTCAGTGTTGAGCATAATAGACATTGAGACGGAGTAGTTAGGTGTAGCATTGTGTGGCTCATTTGGCTCTTCGATGGTCACCAGTAGTGTTTTGGGCTCATACAATGATATGGCATTCATACTCTAAAACAAACTTTGAAACTTTATCGCATATATCTCAATTCCATTATCATACATCGCCATTGAAATAGAGATCAAAAACCATTTTGGAGCATCCTTGGTGATTATTAAAAATTTAATTAATTTTCCTGTTCATGAGACTTGTCGGTTTCAAGGCTTCGTACAACCATAAGTATTTCATTCGATCTTATATTGATGGATTGCTTACTATTGATCATAATAGACATTAAGACAGAGTGGTTAGGTTGATGTAGGTGGGTCTGAACCGACCTTCTTTTTAGAGTCATGCAGCTCTGATACCAACTGATGCAGGTGTGACCTGGGTCGGCTGTGTAACAGGTTACACAAAAAAAAACAACACACACATACACACAAGTTTCCAAGAATTATGGCTTTCAATTAAATGAATCAATATCTTTACAGAGGAAATTAAAATTCAAGTCTATGCTCAGATAAGTCGGAATAAACATCGACTTTTACAATACTTGGTAACACATGGGCATGAGGGAAATCCTCTTCCTCAAGCACGCCAAAGTCCCAAAGGTCCATAAAAAAGTCCAAAAGTCCCTTCTCTAAGAGCATGAACTAATATTTATACTCGTCCACTGGGCTCATCCTCTAGAAGTTTCGCTTACTTCCAGGCATCGCCATAGTTAATTAAATACTTCATGTGGCCCTCTTCAGTAGATCGCTCCACCTAGCCTCCTACAACAACCACCATAACTACTTTTACAACTATTCCAACTATTCCAACGGCTCAGATGCTCGGGACTCCAACTATCTCAGTCTGTAGTCGTACTCGTCATCATAGGTCGGTCCACAAATTTTTCCCCATTTGGTCAGTATCAGCTTCGAATCCTTTCTCTATTTCTTGTTGCCTATCATAGACTGCACTTGGTTAGAATTTTCATGACTTCGTTACCTCCTATCAATTGTCACCTTGTTCCTGGAGGTCGTCAACTGTCCTCTGGGCCTTTAGGTCATCCAGCTGTGACTTCTAGTTCTAGGCCCTGATGCCCCTGCATCAACCTACCTAGATTGAAAGGAACCACGCCCACAATTTTGTAACTCCTCGAGCTTGTCTTCTGAAATCTAGGCCACCTCCTCCATGTCTCGGTTCTTCCACCAAACCAAATATTATTTTCTTTTTTGACTCCTAGTCTTCTGGATTTCCTGCTTGTCGATCACTTCTACGACCTCCTATGCATCATGAACCAGTACCTTGCCTTGCCAATTGTCCATCATCTCATTCCCAATCGTAGATCCTTCTTCAAACTTTTACAAGTCGGAAACATTGATTGCGGCGATATGTCCATTTCCTTTGACATCTCCAACACGTATGAATTGTCTGAAATATTCTTCAATATTTTGCATGGACCAATCTTCTTCGGCTTCATCTTGTCACATGTTCCTCCATGAAACCTTTCCTTCCATTGGTGCGCGTATACTAAGTTTCCTTCTGTAAATGGGTGTAGTCATCTCTTTCTATTGGCCCTCAATTTGTACACTGCATTGCTCTTCTCTAGCTCTCGCTTCACCTTCTTGTGTACTTCCTTCATATGGTCGACAAATGACTCTGCATATGCACTTTTTTACATTCCTATCAGCATCTCGACCAAGTAAGTTACTCCATGTGGAATTATCCCTTGCACAATTTGGAATGGACTCGTTCCCCTCAATTGGTTCACTGAATTGTTATATGCGAATCCTGTCTGCGCCAACACATTCCCCTTGCTTCGGTCGATGAGCAGTCAAACATCTCAACAAATTTCCCAAGCTCCTGTTCATGACTTTAGTCTTCCCATCAGTCCATGGATGGTGTACAGAAATGAATTGCAACCTTGTGTCTAGCTTCTTCCATAGGGTTCTTCAGAAATGACCTATAAACTTGGTGTCTAGCTTTGCTTGATGGCTTCATCAAAACCACTTTTTTCTAACTACTATTCCCCTCCTCCCTACTACTACTCATCCCAGCACCGCCACTGGACTACTACCAATTCCAATCACCTCCTCCATATTAGTACACCTCACCAGTGCTGCCCATCCAGGGATTCCCATGATCAGCTTTATGTTGTCTGCCTTCTGTTTACAAACGTTTGTTGTTACTTAATCCTCTGGATTTCCCTTTCCTTGTGTTCTCCATAGTTGTGTTCAGCTTCACACCCAACAAAATGCGCGTTCACTAAATCCGAATTTGAAACAATAGTCCACCAATTTACTAAGTTCAAATTTCAAACTTTGGCCGCCCATTTGTGTAGTTCAAATTTCAAACTTTGGCATGGGTATGTATGCCATGGCATCTGCGGATCAATGGTGTTATGTTACCTGCGGAGGTCGTCACCTTGGGAATGCGGGCTACATCACGTTTCCCCTAGGTACGACTCTGTGCGAGTTTCAGTGACAGCAGGTTACCGCGGTCCGCATGCTTTCTGGGAGAGGAGCTTAGAGCAGTTGAAAGGAACAGACGACAGGTCTCCGGGAGGGAGTGGTCTCACTGCCAGGAAAGGATAACTCCGGGAAAAATTATCGAATCTTTAGACCACTCCCACTTTATATTACTCACTAACATCGAAGATGCGCACGCGGATGATGGTTTTTATATGAGAATCATTTCAACTTTCCATCAATGAACCACACGTTAAACCATGCATTGCCGACCAACATGTCGACAAGCACGCGGGACGCGCACACCAAATCATATTGTTCATTTCAATGGACTCCTGCTGTAGAAAACTTTACATGTGACCTATAAAATACTCCAAAAAAAATGTTTATGCTATTATGATTTGGGTGACTTATAAACTTTCATTTCCATAACAACATGTCCCATCAATGAAGCCGTGAAAACTTGGCTCTTATACATTTATTATACATAACAAGAGCCACGAGGTGGCAATGTCCCCGCAGTTGCTAATAGCAATAAAAGCGAAAAGCTATAGAAATATGATACTCTTGCCACAAAATTATAGCTAGGAAAAATTTCTTTTGAGATAAAACGAATTAGCCATTGAGCCTCAAGTTTTCAATACTCCTATGAAAATTCCAAATGTGGCACCTCTGAAACTGAGATGGGTAGCATAGGGAACAAGTGACATTGTTTCCACCCATAGTAATGATTGCCACGTTCTAAGGTTTTTGCCTTTGGTTCTGCGATAACACCTACTCGAGCTGTTAGATCTTTTCGTCCAAATCGGCTGGATATTTGGCCATGTGGAAGTGTGTTTTCTCTAAATTTTCCACTAGCTCCTTGTTGTCACTGGTTGCTAACAACAAACATAAGTACAATTATTCAGAAACAAATGTGCATGTGTATCTTTGTCAAGCTTATATCAGCACAATACCGAAAACATATAGTAATACAACATTTGGATTGGTTATGGTTATCCACGAGTACTAGTAAACAAATTGATATACTCAATAGATAACACCATTTGGGTTTAGAGGTCATTTTTAGAGACAAGATGATCAAAATATGACCTCTAAAAAAATGTAATTAATAGAAATTAAAAATTATTATAATTTGTATATAAATCAAAGTAAAATAATATAGTAAAATAAAATTGTCAAACGTAGACACAACTAAAACAATTTTTATTTTTAAACATTAAAAAAACAATACATCCTTTTTGGTATGAATGAGGCTTTTATGAAAGAAAATGTATATTTTGTCATTAATATATATATTTTGCCTCTATTCATTTTTTTGGATTTATGCATCAAGTAATGAACATTTAAAGGCATGAATTGAATTACAATGACTGTGAATAAATTTGCGATACACTTTGCATTTGTATTAAAAGAAGGATATTTGCATACCATTGCATATATATATTTTGCTCTCGAACATTGGATGATATAGATTACTTAAACCAACATTGCTACAAACAACCACCAGTAGGTGCAACATTTCCTTATCTTTTCCATAGTAATAAGGATGTTCAACAACATAATTCAAAAATCTTATCAGGTATGCAAACAGAAACATTCACACTTGTAGCACATGATAGCAAAATTGATTCAATTGGAAAAAATGACCATAAACAAAAGACATTGCAACTTTCCTCTATGATGGTAGTAAAAAAAGGATATGCTTATTGACCTAGTTGGAGGCAACTACTCAAGTCAGGATGGATTGGTTAATGATGCAGAATATGTGTTTAAACACTATATTCAAACAAACCAAGATATTTTCTGGATTGAGTTTGCAGATTCAAAAGTTGGAGACAAGCAATGTGCAACAATGCAACATCTTTATACGCCTGCCGTAAAGTCCAATTGGACATGAATCAAAAGGATTGTGATACAAACAAGAGTTCAAAATAAAATCAATGTTATGTGAGCAGAATTCCCAATCCAGTTGGCATGTGCAAGGACAATTCATAGAGCACAAGGATTGACAATGAACAGATTGGAATTTGATCCAAAAGGAATTAAGAGACATGGCCTTGTTTACACTGCGCTCTCGCGTGTCAGAGATATGGATTGTCTTTATCTTTTAAACAAATTGGTACAAGGAAATTTTATAGCTTGTCCAAAAGTCACCACTGAAATAGATAGATTAAAAACACAAGCAAGTTTGCAATTTGAATATGGTCTGCATTCAATGCCGAATGCTGAACAATTACTCATTTCATCGCTAAACACACGCAGCTTGCTTTTTCACTATGAAGATGTTCTAAATGATCATGAACTTATGCAAGCAGACATTTTATGTTTGCAAGAAACTCACATGCGCACACTTAGCAAAGAAACAACAATGATAGAGAAATACAATTTCTTCTCAGCATTTTCAGTGCATGGAATCCTTACATTGATTAAAAAAAAGATTGCTATTATCAACTCTAAAAACTATACAAAAAACTTCACTGGAGCAATTTGCATAGATGTCATGAATTAGCAGAAATGAATGCCACCAACATTTTTTATTTACCAGATCATAGAGATTCTGGTTGGTTTCAGTAGTTTGTTGCAAAAAAGATGAGCAAATATGAGAGTGTATTTAAAGAATGTTGCATGTTCATATTGATACAGGTTTAATGTCACCATTGATATTATTAAAAAATATTGCTCATGTCACTTCAAATTGACAGAGAGAGACTGATTTTAATGCAATAGGTTATGTTCTTCAGCAAAATGACTGCCAGCTTGCAGGAACTCTATGCATAATAACTTATCATGAGTTCTACACGTCAACTAGGGAACTATAATAATACAAAGTAAGTTACCTTAGGAAAAAATAATAAACAAGTCACCGCATTACTTCAACCTATGTTCAGTAAGAGACTACTTCATTTTGCAGTTAAATGATAAAAGATCGCTGTCAAAACTGAACATGTAATTAGTGTTCGATTAACTAAACATATACTCTAAGTATCGACGAACTATAGCTTTGCAACGTCAGCGACGATGTAGCTGAGAGAATTTTAACTCAAGTTGAGTTAACACTATATTAATCATTGCACTGGCCGAGATATAGTTGACAGATCAAGGTATGGCGGGGCCACATATCAATGCTAGCTACATTCATGAGAAAATTCATAATATCAAATGTTGAGTATGTGTCTGCAACGAAAGGGGAAAACATTGAAATTGAGCATCCGAAACAAATGTTGGCAGTCAACAGAAGGCTTATTCATTCATTTACTCAGGACATCTACATTTATTCGAGTGGTTTCAGCCCACACTATGTATCGTGTTCAATTGATTAGAAACAGTAACAAGGGTTCTTATGCGTTAGTTGGCGCAGTCCCTATTGTGAGACTAAGCAAATTAATAAAAGAACATGGCAATGTAGTTAGCAGTGGTGGAGTTTAGTGCTCCTTTGAAATAGCAGAAAATATAATTAATGAATTGATATGCTAGAAGCGGAGACAAGTGACTGGTTTGCTACTAGAATGGAATACAGGACTTAGAATTTGCTTCACTATTTAGTATTGACAGAAATGGAGTTTATGAATTTTGTTATTATGCTTTTTATTTGTGAAGTTGGATGTATGCGACTGCTACAGTGTGCCATTTGTTAAGCCAACTGATTTTTTTTATCGCAATTCCAAGCATTAGTCATGCCACTCACATTTGAGCTCGGTCGCATGCCTACTGCTAATAAGTTGTACTAGAAGTACATTGTCTATTTTTCAATGCTAGCGAGCAAGGGTGTCCTGTCACAGTATTAACTCTGCTACCGGATTCTCTAACTCGAATATCTAGGTGGTGACTAATGTGGCTTGCAACCTGTGATGAAAAATGGTGAATGTTTTCGCAATGCTGAGCTGTGCTATCAAATAAGCTGGAAATTATGCTACCTGGACTTCGTCGTAGAAAAGAATAATAAATGTGATATTAATGTATTCAGTACCTCGTAAGCAGTTGTTCTATAATGTCAAAATCTTCGTTGTTGATGTTATATCCCCTTGGGTTTTGGTGCTTTAAAAAGTCTAATCCTGCACTACGTATTCATGGAGCGATGGGCTAGGGTTATACACACTAATTCTATTAGCATTGCATGCCATTCATAAGCGGATCCCATGAGACATGTGAATAATCTATTCAAAGAAGCTTAGGTGCATAAACTCAGCGAGGACTATATATCATCTTTTTTTATAGCCAGGATATGCCAGAATGCTACCCAGTAGTATTGACTATTCAACATGCAGAATACGTTTTGGCCAATAGAGGGAACAAATCACAACATATTTCTCAACATTAGATTGCACTAAAATAAAATTAGATTGCAATTAAACAATGTAGAGGCACAAGAATTCTCAAGTAGAACCAATGTAGGTTGGAGTCTCGTTAGCAAGTGGTGGAAGCAAACCAATTTGAATGATCTGTGGGATCTGCAAAATAAGCACCACGTGCTGGAGCAACATGACGGGAGACCACATACTCAACTATCCCATAATTACATTAAATTTACAATATGTATTCAACACAATAGACAAGACACAATAAAGAAGTTAATTAGATGTGCACTAGTTTGTCAAAACGCTTGTTGCAGGAATGAAACCTGTTTGTCAGAACCCTTGCCACATGGATGAATGTTGACGTCACCTCACCGCCTGTCCTTGGGGCACAAAATGCTAGATTGGCATCAGAGGTAAATGTGTATTTAAATAAATTTTAAATAGGCATTAATTATCTATGACACAGTTTTCGCCGCCAAAACAGGAAGGGAAAATTTATAATCCTAGATACAAATTAATAGATTTGCATGTTATATATATATAATTCCTTTCGGGGACATAATAATAATGAACAGATTATGGTAGAAAGAACCACAGGGAGCAAAAACTGGAAGCAATTACCGAGGCTGATGTTATTAGCACTTATCCAATGAAACGTTAACAAATTAGCACTATTTAAAAATTTATTCAAACAATTTTTTTTCCAACTATTTACAAATAACCCAAAAGCATAGTATGGAGGAAAAATTTATAGTCGTAGGTGCAAACTAGGTGCAAATTAATAGGGTCTGCATGTAATATATAATATCCTGTTCGGGGACATAATAATGAACACATCATGATAGGGAGAAACATATTTAATTTGCAAAAGAAAGGAACATATTGCTATGCAGGAAATATTATACTATATATCTAAATCTGTGGGAAGCATATTTGTCTACTTAGCAAATGACAAAAAACTATGGAAATATTAATCATAGAAAGCTCTAGTGTATTTTTTATATTGTCTAAAGCGATTACATGAGCAGGAAAAACAGCGGTTTGATAGTTTGATAAAGCAGAGGACAAAAAAAGAATAAGCCCAAGATGCTGAGTTTTGTCAACAAACAAGAGGACAAAAAAAAAGGCAATAAGTCTAACAAACTACAGTTGTGCTTTTGGATGAGCAAATGGATGTTTGCATTTTTATTTTTTTTTGCAAAAAAGCTGTGTAATATCAAATCTCGTATTGATTGTAGTCCCAGCGTCATTGTGGTGGTTTTTTATTCTTGGTGCACCTGCCAATATCATTCAAACTGTAGTCAGAATAATTGGGAAAGAGTAGCAAAACTACAACTATTTCTAAAGACTAGATACTATTTGGACTATGATGTTGGAATTACTTATAGTTTATCTCAAGTCGCAGAGCTTCAAAGCAATAAATCTGTAGGAACAATTTAGCAAGAGGAAAAATCCTATCAAGAGTAGCAAACTATTCTATTAGGTTATGTAATAAATCACCGGAAATTATTTTGTAATAGAGCTGCTATCAATAATTAGAGTATTAAGCTATTGAAACTAGCATTTGATCAAATGTTCGTATTTAAATTGACACTAGTTAAATCATGCCATTCTATCATTAGATTTTTGAACTTTGCAACAGATAGTCAAAGTCAAACGTGAAGCAAAACCTTGCGAAAATTGTTTGAGCAAAAACTGAGTGGCAAAAGTTCATAAACTGAAAGATCATTATATGTTAAACTAGACATATACCAAATGTTTTGAAGCTGCAAACTATGAATGTAAACTAAAGAAATGGCAAAGTGTTTGTGTTTGTAGCTAATGCAATTGAATACAATTTTCAAAACATAGTCTGCAGAGGCCGGCAATATTATTTGTAGTACTGTAATTGTCAATGATTATGATTAGACTATATGAAGAGATGCTGTTTCATCGAAAACCATAAATGAAGTATAATGATCTAGAATCTAGAAATCCATAAATTCAAAGCACTGTGACAATGCTATATTGGAGATGATACTTATTGTTTAAATGGATTTCAAATTTCAGGATCATATTCGAATTGCTGGGAAAAATTATCCAATGCAAACTTCAATTTAATAACATGACAAAAGAACATGGTGGCCCGAATCTGTTTGACATATTACATATTAGTATTACAATCTAATTTTCACTGACATAAACTTCAATTTGATAACATCACAAAAGGACACAGTGGCCTGGATCTGTTTGACATATTACACACTAGTATTACAACATGACTTTTACTGCCATAAAATGTGGTTTTCCCTACTATATCAATAGCTAATTTCATAAAGGATGGATTTTTGCTATTGATAAGTGTCTAAGATCTTTCTAGATGGCTACAATGGTGAATTTATTTAACAAGTGGAATATATCACGATTTCAATAATATACACTTTATTATTTCTGGTTGACTTTTATTGACATGAAAATAGCTTTTATTATTCTTAAGTGTCTAAGATCTTTATAGATCACTAAGTAAGATCTTTTTAGATCACTAAGATGGAATTAGGAATTCAATCTTAGTGATCTTAAAAGATCTTACTAAGATCTTACATAGTGATTTACAAAGATCCTGACACTTAAGTCCAGAAACAGCGATGAAACTTGATGGGTCAAATGTTTGTCATGAATGAATTTAACAGTTAAATACACACAATTTCACTCTTTAGAAACTTGAACTCTTCAAAACAGAAAATGGATTTGTGTACCTAGAAGTCAATTTCTTTTCAAGTTGATGATTCTGTTGTCCAGGGCCAATGTAAATAGTCCTTGCTGGGAAAACTTTTGAAGATTGAAAATTGTTGATGATATGTTTTTTGAGTATTCTTCAAATGAAATATTTGTTAGTTCTGGACAATACTCTTTTAGCTGTGGGTTGCGCACTGTGCATTCTATCAGCCCATCATTTGTGTCCAAATTGCATTCTAGATTATGCTCATATATAATTTGCATTTCTTTTTTGCAAAATGCACAGACACCACAGCTCTGTATCAATGGTTGTTTACATTGAGCACAAATGCATCGGTACGGAGGTGCAAATGGATTTTTTGCTCTGAGTATTCCATGTATCTGTCAAAGTCACATGACAAATGACCATAGAAAATGCATATAATATCAGCCTATTTTTACATAGAATTATGCTAGTATTTCTTTTTTATTTAAACAATAATTCAATTTAGATTCAAAGCACTATTACTAATTACAATGTTAATGGGCAATGTAGAAATTGGCCAAGTGTCGTTAGTCAAAAGGGTGAAAGCAAAGAGACATTGCAAAAAAAAAATCGCTGGAAACTGATGAATAAGAATGTTGTGAACAGAGTTGCAGGCTTGAATTTAAAATTTGTTGCAATGCAAACAGTGTTCTGAAGCATTGCTAGGAAGAGAATAAATTGTACTTTTCCAGTATGCAATAAATATTGTATAGGCAAAGAGTATTTTCATTTAATTGAGATACAATGTTGTATTCTCATAATTTTCCCTCAGACATCGAGAGTACAGACACACAATGTAGTTTTTTGCGAGAAGCAAAATATCCAAATCTCCAATGGCGTTGCAAATGCAATTTTGAGGAGTTAAACAAATATAAAATCTTTCTTGTGGCACTCTAAGCATCGTGGATCCATCTTCCGATCACAAAAATCTAGTCATATCTTGGTTTGTTTGAGTATAGTGTTTAAACACACCTTCTGCACATTAACTAATCCATCCTGAGTTGAGTAGTTGCCTCCAACTAGTTCAATAAGCATATCCTTTTTTACTACTATCGTAGAGGGAAGTTGCAATGTCTTTTGTTTATGGTCATTTTTTTGAATTGAATCAATTTTTCTATCATGTGCTACAAGTGTGAATGTTTCTGTTTGCATAGCTGATAACATTTTTGAGCTATGTTGTTGAACATCCTTATTACTATGGAAAAGATAAGGAAATGTTGCATCTGTTGGTGGTTGTTTGTAGCAATGTTGGTTTAAGTAATCTATATCATCCAATGTTTGAGAGCATGTTCTGATTCTATTCAAGATCGATATGAATGTTTGCTCTC
The DNA here is from genome assembly GCA_027924585.1 of Larix kaempferi. Taxonomy (NCBI): domain Eukaryota; kingdom Viridiplantae; phylum Streptophyta; class Pinopsida; order Pinales; family Pinaceae; genus Larix; species Larix kaempferi. Next base: position 4,888,664 of record BSBM01000872.1, read on the forward strand.
TTTGACGTACAACTGTTGTAAGTTCATAGCATTTTATGGCATCGAACCAAAATGTGTAAGGAAATGTCTTTTGTTGGAATCTTGGTTGTTCAAAAATCCAAGAATCATGAACGGGTTGTGATTGACACAAATCACCATAGAATATGACATCAAGGTTTCCAAATGCTTTGGTTGGTGTGTGCATTATTTCACGTAGTCGTTTGTCACTGTTGTACAGGATCCGAGACCCTATTAAAGAGACTTCATCAATCAACAATACTCGAAGTTGTTCACAATCTTTTGTCAGAAGATCTAGGGTGTTTGAATTTAGTGGAAGCATGTTTGAACTTAATGGCAGTCTAAAGGCAGAGTGGACTGTAATGCCACTTGCATTATATGTTGCTTTTGCAGTAAACGCAAGTATAAGACCTTTTTTCTTTAAAGGATCACTACCAATTTCTTTGTCATAGTAATGTAGGAGACCATCATAAATAGCTTTTGCGGTGTAAGTTTTACCTGGTCCTACGTCTCCTGTCAGGAACAAGCAAATTGGAGTGAGGGGATTGTTTTTTTTCCTTGCAATAACTTCTTTCACAATTGATTGTTGTTGAGTATTTAGGTTTCTTCGAATTGCATGGTATTCATGCATGTCCAAAAGAAACGGCTTTTCTGTCAAGTTGCACACCATCTCAGGTTTTGGTGCACTGGGCATAGTTTTGTGTATTAGATCATGTTGAATGTCATATTGTTCTAATCCAGGCATAGTTGTTGTTTTGTCTATTGTTACAGGAGGCATACTTATGTCTTGCAATTCAATTGTTTCAACGGCATTATCAAGGTCACCTCACTTTGTCGTTGTTGATGCCATGAACTTTTGTTCTACAATGTCTATTTGTTCTTTGAATGTGGCATATGCGTCAGACCATGTTTTGAAATTGCTCTTTAGCACATTGCAATTGTCTCTATATGGCATAAAAAGCATGATCTTTTCTCGAAAGAAATTCTCAGGGTCTTTTTGTTTGTTGTAGCGAATAGATTGTATGATACATGGTCTATTTCTTTTTTTTGTAATTGAGTGTATACAAGAATAGGAAGATGCATATTCTTCCAAGGAAATGTTTTCAAGCTCAACAGGGCGTGTAATGTATTTGTCCAAAATTGATGGACAAATAATGTCATCAGAGTCATCTGGTTCTTTTTCCAAGAGTGATGGTTTTTTCAAGACAACTATTTTTTTGTCGTCTGGAGCAGTGTTAATGAAAATAGTCTTCCTAGAGGATGAATGTAGAGGCAATGAGAGTATGATATGTACTGCTGTCTAGTAGACATTTGTTGCATGTTCAGAAGCGCATTTCCAAGCTTACGTATTGTTTCAATCTTTCCGTCATTCTCAATAAGACATTGTTCTTTGATGTTTTTGAATGCATTTGTCATGGATCTATCAAATTTGCTGATGTAAGAGCTTACATATGTTGCTGTAGCGTAAGCATTTAATATATATTGTGCATTTGTATTTGCCTGCCATAACTCTGGTATCGCTTTTGCAAATGAATTGATCCAAATGTCAGCAGCATCTCTTTTTAGTATTAGTGTAGAACAACAAAGCAAAGACCGCAGCAGCAAAATGTATTCATCTTTGGTTAGGCCTAGCTCTAGAAGCAATTGTGCAAATGACGTGTTTTTAGAATATTCTCTATGTTCAATAGGAGCGAATACTTTTTTTGCTCTTTGAATGAGCTCATTTGAATCATTTTCCAATGGCTCTAGAATGATGGTATTATCCATAGGAGGCAATGGGAAATTGAATCTGCATGTGGAATGTCGATGTTTTCTACATGATTTTGTGTGACGATGTGTTTGAATTTGAATAAGATTTTGATCAAGTAAAGACGATTCCGTGGATATATAGCGATCAACAGAAGTAGTACTCTCCTCGTTTGAGTTTTTTCCATAGACAGGTGCATTTTGAATCCAAATTAGTCCATGTTCATGCTCATTTCCTCTATGTTCAAATTCGGTCGTAAAGAAGAAATCTTGTATTTTTCCAAATAATGTGTTGTTTTTTAACATAAGAGACTTTAGTGTTGCTATTTTGTGTCTATAGTAGCGAGTACAAAGCACTGGATGTCTTCTTATTAACGTGTCAATATTTTCTTCCAACGCACTGTCTTGCAAGTCTCCCAAATGTTTTTCCTCAATTTGTTTCAATGCATTGCATAAAGGTGCCCAAAGGTGTTCAGCACTTGTATACTTGTGGCGGGTAAAACGATGTCTCTGGTTTTCTCCTTTGCAATAGCAGTGGAACAAGCATTCAAATCGGTAAGTCTCGGAGGTTCTTATAGTGGGTTTGCTGGTTCTAGGTCTGGCTTAGCCGAGACTTTCGTCAAAGGTGTTGGGAAATAGTTTTAGTTGTTTTTTTGTTGGTAGCCAGTATGGCATGTGAACAGAACGTGATTCTCAGTCTGCATTGTTCTATTTGTGTGCTATTCTTGTATTTGCAACATTTTGCGATACTGCCTGCGAGCTTTGCTGAGATGGTTCCTTGATTTACATGAAATTTGAATGATAAGTGTCTTTTTTGTCGTCGATAGGTTAGAAATCACCAATTAATGTTGACCTCTGTTGTTGAATCATTGCAAATAGATCTTTTTTCATATTTTCAAAGTAATCAGGTGATGTTCTGATTGCTTTCAATGTACGAAATGCAATTGGAGATTGGAGTATCTTTACAAGATTGTCTTTTGACCTGACATTTTTTGCCAATATTTTTTTGTCCTTTAACTCTCCCATGCGAATCGATATCCAAGCAGTGCTTTTTACCTGTTTTATTATGATTTTAATTGCTTTGAAGAAAATGTTTGTGCCATGCGTTTCAAAGTCTGTACTTTCATGCTGTAGCTCCCACTGTGATACTTGTTGATAAGAAAAGCGATCAAAAATTTCATTGGGTTGATTGAATCCATAGAAAAGTGTAGGAAAATTTAGCTCTTCAGAGTATTTGTCTTGGAAAATGATCAATGGTCGGAAGCTCTCAGAACGTGTAATTTCTATGATTTTGTTGTCTAAATCATCTACTAGATGTGTATCTCCATATCCATGTATCAATGTTTCTGATATTGGTTCTATGTCTATTTCATTTTCATCATCATCTACTTGTTCCGTTGTTTGTTGAGTATTTGATTCTTGTTTTGTTGTTTCATTAAATACTTTTTTCCAATTAGTATTGATTACAATGCCTTCAATTTTATAAAGTTCGGTTTTGCATAAATCACTTAGCGCAATCGTAATGATCTTTGGCCGAATATTTCTAGATAGATATGCGTTTTTTGTATTCCAATTTTCACTTTAGCATAACTGCAACAGTCAAATTGTCATCTAGACTTCTAGGCAATGCTTTCTGAACTCTATCCAAGTTTGCAGGGACATTGATAATTGAGCCAGTTAGCGCAATTTGTGCTCTGTTATAACCAAGCTGTCTTATTTGAGCATAAGCTATTCTTGGTGATACCAATCGTTCTTCCAAAGGAGTTAGTATAGCTACAGATGGAAATATGTTATTGTGGTAGATTTGTGTAGGCGATGCAAACGTAGGCAATTTCCCATTAGCAATTGCTTTCTTGCAAGGTCTACAAATTTGAACAAGCACCATTGGACATGTCATAGCTTCTGTATTTGCCAGAGTTTCGAAGGATAATTTAATTGTCTTGTTCATACAACAAATGTCTTTTTTAAAATGCAATTGCTTACAAGCAGAACATGCATGAATAGGTGTGTCTTGAATAGCTTTTAAGTATGTAACAACTGCTTTCTTTGCCTTTGCAGATTCTTTTTGCTTTTGACGAATGTTCTTTCCTTGTCTACGTAGACTGTGTTTCAACAAGCGCAAGTTTTTTTGCGTATTGCCATCAATGCATGTTTGCATGCTGGTTTTGGTTTCTGAAAATTGCTCAGCAATGCAATAACTGTTTTTTTCTATGTTTGCTATCTTTTGTTTTTGTATCTTTGCTTTAATTGCATCTATGTATATTGGTTCGTTCAAGGATCCCTTGTTAATGTTCTTCTCTACAATTTTTTCTATCGCTATTGTCTGTTTTCTCTTTTCAAAACTATCCATTGCAATTGCAGTAGAAGTATTTCTATTGCAATCGAGCGGAAAGGGCATTTTATTTTCATAGTGTTCTTGTAACAAGGGTTGGAAATGTGAATGCATTTTATCTATTACATGTTGCATCAGGCATAGAACTTTTGACGATCTATTTGTTGCATGGAATATGGAAATATTTTCTTGCAAATTATTGCTCCATAGACGTATATCAGCGTTTAGCAACTCACATAACCATTGAAGGGCAAATCGATCTCCTTTTATGTGACCAATGATATATGCCTTTGCCAAATGGACAATATAGGTTCTCCATCCAGAAACAAGAGATGTATCTGCTAATGTGTTTTTATCAAGATATATGTCCAAGCATTGTGTTGCTCTAATATCGTTTGAAGCAATAGAGTTATAAAAAGTTTGCGCAATTGCTTTTCTAACACTTTTTCCATCAGCGAACAGTGTCTATTTGGAGGTTGATTCAAAGAAGGAGTCATGGCAATTGCCTCGAAGTTGAAATGACGTTTCAACTTCGTTAAATACACATTGATTTACGTATGCGCTTTGAGAAATCATATCGGTTGCTTGTCTTTTGGCTTGCATTTTTTTATACGACAACAATGGTTTGAAATGGCCAGGAGCTGGTGTGTGGTCATGGAACAATATATTGTAGCAATATTCAAATTCCCCAAGATTGAAATGAAGGTATTTTGTTCCTTTTGTTAATGACCAAACAACGATTGGAACAATCAACCATTTTGAAAACCACTTGATGCAAAATATATCACCCCATAGTCCATATACAGTTTGATCATCTGGTTGCGAAGCAGATTGCGACATGCGATTGAGATATTCATTGACATTTCCTATGGTATGCAATTCTTGCAAGTAGTCAACTGTCAATTCTGTGCGCATTGATAACAATGCAGAGGGATCTTTTTGATCTAGACAAACACATAAATGATTCACAATCCCTTCCCTTATCTCTATTGATGTATATCGGAAATGCAATAATACTGCAAGGGCATCGAATAGGCAATTTCCTGGCTCATAGTGGAAATTGTCTAGTCGAAACAGATTGCTTGTAGCCAAACTCTCATCAATTTGTTGCCAATTAGAGTATTTGATCCCAAGGCCATTTGCTCTTAAAACATAGCCGCTTTTACTTTTGTCTTTTCGCATATTGTCTACAAAAACATTTGCAACATCATATATTTTTGTTGCCTTTTTTTGTTGTTCTTTTCCTATTCCCCTAGTCGTCTATACAGGAAAACCTGCAGGCAAGTGAAGAGAAGCAGATCCCAAGGAAAACAAAAGTAGCAAAGGGCATCGTTTTTTCTAAAATCATAATGTTATAAACATTGTAAATTGTTGTTTCCATTGCAAATAACCAAAGCAAAGGAAACAACGTATTCATAACTAAATTTTTTCAAATGAAATGTATTTTGCCCTCCTAGTAGAATAGGAAAAAACAGCATGTCGATTGCTAAGTTGAAATTATCAAATATCCAAGATTTGATATCAATGAAAAAAGTCTTAATGTGCATAATATTAACTAGTTTATTGTTATTATATATATAATAATTAAAAAGAACATCTATAACTATAACTAAATCTTCAAACCTTTAATCATAATAATATAATGATGCCAAGTTGCCGAGACCAGACACTTAATCCATTTTCTCTTAAAAGAATCAATATAAGCCTATAAACTCTATTCATGAATCATATCCATGTCTAGATTCAGATGCACTTCACAAGCAAAAGCATGTGTGTTCTGCAATGAATGGAATTGAAGGAACATAGCGAACGAGGAAAATACCTGTTCCCGAGAAGGTTGAGATTTGGTTTTGCTAGCTATCATTGATAGAGATGATGCGAAGCAAGCCTACAAACAAGCACAAAATAGGAAAAGCTTTCCTGCAATGTTTCCATATAGCCGCTAAAATATAAGCCAGGGCACATGTACATCATCTTACATAATATATTTATTGGATAAGCCTAGTTTAAAACGATCTTTGAAAGGTGAAATCAAGGTATATTTTTTTTTTGGAAAGCAAAATATTGGAAACTATAATTTTGCCAAGTCAAAATTTAGAAGATTAAACAATGTAGCGCTTTATATGACAGAAAGAAAGAAATGAATTGTTTAGCACAAATAAGTTTTGATGCTATAGTTCAGAACTCATGTCTAATAAAACTATATGAGAGCTTGATGAAAAAGCTTTGAAAAATAGACAATATGAATTAAACAATGGCTATGAAATAATGTTATGGCTATGTGGATATTCTCAATGTCATCAATGTATGGTATTGCAAATATATATATCCATATTCAGCACACATGAATACCTCTATAGCACCCAGACTATGCAATTTCCACAACTAATATATGTTATTCTAACATTTTTTAAAGATTTCCAACCAATGTCTTACAAAATAAAAGAAAAAAATATGCCTATGTATAAAAACTATTTTCTTTATGATAGGTAATTGGAAGCAAAAATTAAATTTGGTAACTATGGAAAAAATTTGTTATAAGCTAGGCAAATTCAATTCTAGTCAGGTTTTACTTGATGTCAAAGTCATAACTCACTTCCATTTGGATTTTTGTTGAATGCTCAAAGCCATAACTCACGGGAGTTTTGATGCCAATGTTGCTAAATAATAGGGGCAATGCCTAACAGGGTAAAGTACAAAAGAAATAAAAAGATGGACGCAAAGTTCAATGAGACTCTTGTAGAAGCATATGAGACTCTTTGAAACCAAACAACATTGACTATCAAAATAAAAAAAATAGAAATGTTGTTCATGTTTGATACAAAGGCATGTCTTTTTAATAACATACCTATGTATTATGATTATCCTATTTATCCTTGTATATTATTACTACGACAATACTATTATTTACCTTTTCTTACTATGTTTAAATATAATTTGAACATTACATGAGAATATATATTCTTAATATTAAATCAAAAATGATAAAACTAGATGCCAAAGGATGGGAAAAGAAACAAATTTAACATCTATTATTATCTAAACAATTTAAATTTTCAAGTAAATGCAATTTGATTCTGAAAATCTGAGCTTCTTGTTTTACAAAGTGATACAATGCCGAAATAAAACCATTTGTCAACACTTCAAAGTTTCAAAAATATGATGCTTAACTTCTGCCTAGATGATTGCTTCTCCTTTGTACTGATTTTGAAAAATTTTGTTATTCCTCTCGCGCTAGATCTCCCATAGAAGAAACTCTGAGAATAGTTGGCAATCTTGATTCAAACAACTAGTGTGAAAGGCAATGTCTCGCCAATCTGTGATTTTTTTGCTTGGGTTATTCTTAATTTTGGATGTTTGCTGGAAAATCATGGCAGCTTGGTCGCAAAGCTTCAACACAAAAAGACAAAGATCAAAGAGATGATCAAGAGTTTCCTTATGCTATATGCATAAAGACATTGAGATGGACCTTCGAAGGGACTAGGATAAAAGGCATATGGTAGACAGTGATAAGGTGTCTAGGGCTAAGCCAACGAATCATAGCTGTGTTTTCTAAGATTGCTAAAAAGGAATAAGAAGGGATGTGTCACTACTAAGATTCATTCAAAATTGGTATAGGGAGAACAAGTGTCAGGCCTCCCTTCTATAGGTGGGTAAAGGCATTTCGTAAACATTTGACTTCATAAAAGCGTTGAGACTCAACCAATTAGGATGAGAGCAGTAAGTGAAAGTATGATAGAATAGGTGGATAACTACGAGATTTAAGCATGAAAAAAAAGTGTAGGTCTATTTCTAACCAGTCTAGTGCATTCTAATTAGTTAATTGTAGATTGGCAAGGCTTGGCCGAAGCAACTTGACCAAGGAAAAATAACCATAGTAAGTTGTACAAAAGAAGCATCCATTAAATGAAAACAAGCATGATTTCAAGAACTACGTATATAAAAGCGAAGAACGAAAACTAATAACTACGTTTGGTGAGACAGTGCATGTAAAAAAAACACTTTGTTCATTCTCTTTAGCAACTTAAAGCTTTGCTTTTCACTTTTGTGCCTCAGCGCTTTAGATCTGGGACTTTTCTATATGTTATTTATCTATGAACACCTTTCTATTTATATATGTAATATCAAGCGGGGTTTAGACATCTTATTTGTCTATCTTCGTTGGATTGATTCACTATGTACCTAGACTTCAAGAGATTTGATCGGGGTGGCCACTTAGAACATCGCCATTGACCGTTGCTTGTGGGAATATCTTTGTTTATGTTCTAACCTATATAAACAATGTAGTGTTTTAACCATCGTTTGTATACTAGCTCACTTATAACACTTAAATATTGCACAGGCCTTTTGCAAGCACTTTGAACGATATGTTGAGAAATTAACAATGATCGCATCAATTTGTTATCACCTATATGTTTGGTGACGACTATTCTTATGGACAATACATGGGCATGTACAATATAATAGCAAATTGCTACGAACCACCAAACATTTTATAGGTCCATATCATGGCAACCAGCAAGCTTTTCCTAGCATCATGTGTTGTGATTGCAACATAGGTAAATAGTCCTTTAACCCATGTAGTAGAGCGTAGTAGTCCTCTTATCCTTTTTATCACCAATATAAAATATTGAGTCTGTGTACTACATTAGATTATTTATCATGGCTACAATATAAATGCAATTGTTGCCAAGCCGGGTAGGTTCTCACTTTCCAACCAGCCCCCTAATCGATAGTGTTTCAGAGCTATATTCCATCAAGTAGCAACGTCGATATAGGAAACTAAAATTTAATTTTAATAAATATACATGACATTGCATTTAATTATTTTCATCATAGAATCTCTTTTACTATTCCCTTTTTTGCTTTATCATGTTTACTTGACTTTCTATTAATTTTATTTTTCATGCTAGTGTTTCTTCATATCCCATGAAGCAATTGCTAGTGTACAAGTGCGAAGACTCAAAGTTTCACTTCTTTTTAGCTCGTTTTATAAGTACAGGTACTTAAAGTTTTATTTCTCTCTACCTTGTTTTAATTTAGGAATCTTAGTGCAATGCCTTTGTCTAAATAAATGCTTTTTCCTTTAACATAATAATGGGTGGCATATTAATTCGTATGCACCTTTAATAAAAATGTTATATTCAACAAAAATTACGAACATTTGTTATGATTGTAGATATTGATAAACTATTATTGTCATTGCATTTCATTAATCTATGTTTAGGTCATTGAAAACAATAACAATGTTGAGGTACAACATTGGTTTTCAATGTTTTTATGGGTTATGTTATAAATTCACGAGATATTTTTACACCCAAAGAAAACAATGACCCACTACTAATGGATTTGTGAATCAAGGTTGGAGGCCTCATGTTGTCAAACAAATGCACATATGGAGGCCTCGTGTTCAAGGTTGTTGACTCATGGTTCTTTTCTTTTTCTGAATAAAGCAAATATCTCCATGCTTGTATGACCAAAATATTTGTATGGTTACATGCAAGATAATATCCTTTTTTAAAATGACGACCCAACATTTGCTAGAGGGCTACATCTACTAACAAATTTCCAAGCATACTTCCTCTACACTTCCTCTTAGGATAGATTATACACCTAAAGAATTACAGGCAGCAAAGCAAGGTTTTTATACTTCCAATAAGGAAGAAACAACCCATTATAGGCTTTCAATCTTCACATAGACACCCTGAACAAAGCAAAGAAGAAGAATCCATTTGGGCATTCTGGGATGAAATTACATCTTTGCCTCTGACGAAAACTCGCAGGCATATTATGTGTATATAATGACTGATATGTTCAGAGCAGTGTTTTGGTTAACAAAAAACACGTTGTATAGCTCCTACTCGGAGCCATTTAATTTTTAAATCAAGTTTATTCTTCTAATGGATTTTAACCAGATGCCCCTGTCCACCTCTTCCCTCAAATTCGCTGATGCAAAATGAATTCTAAGGAAGGAGGTCTCGAAGAAAGTCTATTAGAACGTTAGGGTTAGTCCAAGTACCAAGAACATCATATCTCTACGGTGAGGATTTAGCCAGCGAAACTTACGAGTTCACTTTCATCTACCACATTAATTTGATTTTAATCATTGTCATCAACGATGAATCAAGTTTGCCAATACTCATCCAGCTTGCCAATAAGAGATCTAGCGACGACTTATTCTCATCAAGACTCAGAGGGCTGGGCGTATCAGCTCTTGCCCACCAAAAATACTATCAACTTAAACCGAACAGACCATGTGATTATAGGCACAAGAGCTTCTCAGCATGGTCGTATTTATGCAAACTTTAATATTCAAATCTTTTGATAGTTTGCCTAGCAACGAATGTCTACCTGGGTGTCAGAACTTAATCATTTTGACGATGTTAGTACATAAGCCATATATTGAGAGTCATGATAGTTAAAGTCTAATAATAGTTCGACATTATCATCATCATTTTAGCGCTATTACATTTTCCTAAGATAAGCTATGCCTGAATTTGAAACGATACCATACGGATGCACACTTCAGCAATTTAATCACTGACAGGAGAGTTAAGAACCGGTCAAACGATCGATACTCTCATCCTTTTTTCAACATCTTAAACGAAAATTTAAAGCTTTTAGTGTCATTTAGACACATTTAAACGTGCATTATATTTTCAGCTCATTTTCTTCCACAAACGACCGATTGATAGAACAAAACGACAGAGCTTGATATTAATTCGTGATTTCTAACTTATCCATGACAAGGAAGACGCTTATCATTCAAATTTCATCTAAAAAAAGGAACTATTCCATTAGAAGCAGACCTATAGTTAAAACTACAATGTGTAAACCATTATTCATGCTATTCATTTTTCATCAGAAATGTCGAAGGTTGAACCTCGCAGGTAGTATCATAAAATGCTGCGAACACAAGAATAGTACAGAGATGGGACAACGCAGATTGAGAATCATGTTCTCTTCACATGCCACAATGGCTACCAACAAAAACAACTAAAACTGTCTCCCAACACCTTTGACGAAAGTCTCAGCCAAGACAGACTTACAACCAGCAGAGTCAACATAGGAACCTCCGAGGCTTACCGATTTGAATGCTTGTTCCACTGCTACTGCAAAGAAGAAAACCAGAGACATCATTTTACCTGCCACAAGTATAGCATTTTGGTTAAACCATTGAAGAAGTTAAAACGTGAAAGCAAACACATTCAAACTAATATCTTTAACCTACTGAAAACCGGATCAAGACCTGACAACTTCCATTGTTGAAAGTAGACTTCGAACCGAAAGCCAAAACCTTTCTGCAACTGACAAGAACCAGGTTGAAAGCTTGGATCAACAACGACATCAGAGTGGTTCGACTCTGAGATCCACGGTGGAGACCTGAATCACAGGTTATAGGTTTAAATCACGGAGGAAAAATGCCACTTCTGAATCTGAAACCTAATACATCGCAGGTCTGTCGACCAATTGTTCAAACCACTCCCAAACACGAAAGAAACAATGCCATCAATACACAACCTCGATGAATACGCAGTGGAGGATTAGGATTTTTAAAGCGCCAAAACCCAAGGCAATATAACATCAATGACGAATATTTTGACATTATAGCACAACTGCTTACGAGGTACTGAGCAAATTAACATCACATTTATTATTTTTTTCTACCATGAAGTCCAGCTAGGAGAATTTCCAAGCTATTTGATAGCACAAATCGGCATTGCGAAGACACTCACAATTTTTCATCACAGGTTACAAGGCACATTAATCACCACCTAGATATTCCACTTAGGAAGGCCAATAGCAGAGTTAATACTATGACAGGACACCCTTGCCCCCCAGCATTGAACCATTAAGATGTTAATAATTATCCTGTGTTACTGTTGTTTGTCACTTCTGCCACCTGTCGGGTTATTATTATATATAAACAGCTTAGAGTTTGAAACCTCTATGCAGGATTAACTAATTATCAACAAATGTTGAAGTTGTTTTATGATAACCATAACTATCATGTTGTTTCACATCTTATAGTAATAAAAACATTTCCCTAAGGAAACCTATGTCTGAATTTGAAACGACACCATACGGCTATACCCTCCAGGAATTTAATCACTGATAGTAGAGTTAAGAACCGGCCAAATGACCGATACCCTCATTCTTTTGTCAACATGTCAAACCAAAATTTAAAGCTTTTAGTGCCATTTAGATACATTTAAAAGTCTATTACAGTTTGGGCTCATCCGCTTTCACAATCGACCGATTGATAGAAAAAAACGACAGAGCTTGACATTAATTGATGATTTTTAAGTTATCCACGAGAACGAAGACACTTATCATTCAAATTTCATGTAAAACAAGGAACCATTTCAGTAGAACCAGATTTATAGTTAAAACTATGATATTTAAACCGCTATTCATAGTATTCAGTTTTCATCACAAATGCCATAGGTTGAACCTCGCAGGCAATATCACAAAATGTTGCAAATACAAGAATAGAACACAGATAGGACAATGCAGATTGAGAATCATGTTGTCCTCACATGCCATATTGGCCATCAACGAAAACAACTAAAACTCTTTCCCAACAGCTTTGACGAAAGTCTCGGCTAAGTCAGACTTAGAACCAGCAAAGTCACCATAGAAACCTCCGAGACTTACCGATTTGAATGCTTGTTCCACTGCTAGTGCAAAGGAGAGAACCATAGACATCGTTTTACCTGCCACAAGTATACGATTCTGGTTAAACCATTGAAAAAGTTAAAACATGATAACAAATACATTCAAACTTATATCTTTAACGTACTGAAAACTGGGGCAAGATCTGACAACCCACATTGTTGAAACTAGATTTCGAACCAAAAGCCAAAATATTTCTGCAACTGACGAGAATCAGGTTGAAAGCTTGCATCAACAACAACATCAGAGTGGTTCGACTCTCAGAGCCACGGCGGAGACCTCAAACACAAGCTATGGGTTCAAACCACGAAGGGAAAATGCCATTCCTGAACCTAAAATCTAATACATCCCAGGCCTGTCGACCATTCCTTCAAACCACTCCCAAACACAAAACAAACAATGTCGTTCATAAATAATTGAAAAAAGCATAGGCTAAGTGATTTTGGATCATTTGATTCATGAACAAGCTCGATGAATAGTTACGAGCGACATAACATCATTGCACCTAGTTTGCACCTATGGCTATAAAAAAAAATTCCTCCATACTATGGTTTTGGGTTATTTGTAAATAGCTGGGAAAAAAATCATTTATATAAATTTTTAAATAGTGGTAATTTGTTAACGTTTCATTGGATGAGAGCTGATAACGTCAGCCTCAATAATCGCTTCTTGTTTTGGCGGCGGAAGGTGTGTCATCCGAGTTAAGGCTTAGTTGCTACTTAGTGTAAATAACAGGTGGTGGGCGTAACAACGCGTGGCATATAAACTTGTCTAGTTTTTTGCACCGGGAAATGTCTTCGGCGCTTTCTGCACAATGCGATGGTTATGGTTATCATAGGAAAATGGAACAAGTCTAACGTCCCAGGTGGTGGACGTGTCAAACGAGAGTAAGGACAGGGTAATTAATGTTTTAGTGGTTCAATGCTCGCGGGCAAGGGTGTCCTGTCATAGTATTAACTCTGCTGCGGGTTCCTTGGGTCGAGTATCTACGTGATGACTAATGTGGCTTGCAACCTGTCATGGAGAATGGTGAGTAATAAATGTGATAATAATGTATTTAGTAGCTCGTAGGCGGTTGTGATATGCCACGCGTTGCTACGCCAACGTGCCAGACACAGACACGCTAAACAAGGAGGGGTATGATCGTTCACGTGTCACGGACCCACCACATGCTATATTACACTAAGCAGCAAGCACTACTATCGTTATAGAAAAATCAAATTTTGATATTCGGAAATGTAACATCAAACATCGAAAATTAAATTTTGATATTCTGAACTGTAATATCAAACATCAACAATAACCCTTAATTCGGATGGCGCATCTTTCGCCGCCGAAAGAGGAAGCGATTATACATCGCAGGCCTGTCGACCAATTCTTCAAACCACCCCCAAACACGAAAGAAACAATGCCATTAATAAACAACCTCGATGAATAGGTAGTGGAGGATCACGGTTTTTAAAACGCCAAAACCCAAGGCAATATAACATCAACGACGAAGATTTTGACACTATAGCACAACTGCTTACGAGGTGCTGAGCACATTAATATCACATTTATTATTCCTTTCTACCATGAAGTCCAGCCAGGACAATTTTCAAGCTATTTCATAGCACATGTCGGCATTCCGGAGCCACGCACAATTTTTTATCACAGATTACAAGCCACATTAATCACCACCTACATATCCCACTTAGAAAAGCCGATAGCAGAGTTAATACTCTGACAGCACACCCTTGTCCCTAGCATTGAACTATTAAAACTTTAATAATTATGCTGCCCTTACTGTTGTTTCTCACGTCTGCCACCTGCTAGGTTATCATTATATATAAACACGTTAGAGTTCGAAACCTGTATGCAGCATCAACTAATTATCAACAAATGTTGAAGTTATTTCATTTTTATGATAACCATAACCACCGTATTGTTTCACACCTTATAACAATAAAAACATTTTCTTAAGGCAACCTATGTATGAATTTGAAACGACACCATACGGCTATACTCTTCAGGAATTTAATGACTGACAGTAGAGTCAAGAACCAGCCAAATGACCAATACTCTTATTCTTTTGTCGACATCTTAAACCAAAATTTAAGGCTTTTAGCATTATTTAGATACATTTAAACGTCCATTACAGTTTAGGCTCATCCCCTTCCACAAACAACAGATTGATAGAACAAAACAACAGAGGTCGACATGAATTGGTGATTGCTAACCTATCGACGACAAAAAAGACACTTATCATTCAAATTTCATGTAAATCAAGGAACCATCTTAGCGAAGCTTGCAGGCAGTATCGCAAAATGTTGCAAATACAAGAATATCACACAGATAGAACAATGCAGACTGAGATTCACGTTCTGTTCACATGCCATACTGGCTACCAATAAAAAAACAACTAAAACTATTTCCCAACACCTTTGACGAAATTCTCGGCTAAGCCAGACCTAGAACCAGCAAGCCCACTATAAGAACCTCCGAGACTTACCGATTTGAATGCTTGTTCCACTGCTACTGCAAAGGAGAAAACCAGAGACATCGTTTTACCTGCCACAAGTATACGATTCTGGTTAAACCATTGGAAAAGTTAAAACGCCATAACAAGTACATTCAAACCTATATCTTTAACCTACTGAAAACCGAAGCAAGATCTGACAACTTACATTGCTGTAAGCAAAAGAATGAGAGTATCGGTCATTTGGCCGGTTCTTGACTCTACTGTCAGTGATTAAATTCCTGAAGGGTATAGCCGTATGGTATCGTTTCAAATTCAGACATCTTAAACCAAAATTTAAAGCTTTTAGCGCTATTTAGATACATTTAAACGTCCATCACAGTTTAGGCTCATCCCCTTCCACAAACAACGCATTAATAGAACACAACAACAGAGGTTGACATTAATTGGTGATTTCTAAGCTATCGACGACAAGAAAGACACTTATCATTCAAATTCCATGTAAATCAAGGAACCATCTCAGTAGAACCAGATTTATAGTTAAAACTACAATATTTAAACCCTTATTCATATTATTCATTATTCATCACAAATGCCAGAGGTTGAATCTCGCACGCAGTATCGCAAAATGTTGCAAATACAAGAATAGGACACAGATAGAGCAACGCAGACTGAGAATCACGTTCTGTTCACATGCCATACTGGCTACCAACAAAAACTATTTCCCAACACCTTTGACGAAAGTCTCGGCTAAGCCAGACCTAGAACCAACAAACCCACCATAAGAATCTCCGAGACTTACCGATTTGAATGCTTGTTCCACTGCTACTACAAACAAGAAAACCAGAGACATCGTTGAACTAGCAAACCCACCATAAGAATCTCCGAGACTTACCAATTTGAATGCTTGTTCCACTGCTACTGCAAACGAGAAAACCAGAGACATCGTTTTACCTGCCACAAGAATACGATTCTAGTTAAACCATTGAAGAAGTTAAAACGTCATAACAAATACATTCAAACTTATATCTTTAACCTGCTGAAAACCGGAGCAAGATCTGACAACTTACATTGCTGTAAGCAGACTTCGAACCAAAAGCCAAAACCTTTCTACAACTGACGAGAACCAGCTTGAAACCTTGCATCAACAACAACATCAGACTGGTTCGACTTTGAGAGCCATGGTGGAGACCTAAAGCACTGGATATGCGTTCAAACCACGAACCGAAAACTCCATTCCTGAATCTAAAACCTAATACATCGCAGGCCTCTCGACCATTCCTTCAAACCACTCCGAAACACAAAACAAACAATGCCATTCATAAAAAACAAGCTCGATGAATATTACCAGGGATATAACATCAACAACGAAGATTTCGACATTATAGCACAACCTCCTACGAGCTACTAAATACATTAATATCACATTTATTACTCACCATGCTCCATGACAGGTTGCAATCCACATTAGTCACCACGTAGATACTCCACCCAGGGAACCTGCAGCAGAGTTAATACTATGACAGGACACCCTTGCCCGCCAGCATTGAACCACTAAAACATTAATTACCCTATCCTTACTCTCGTTTGACACGTCCGCCACCTGCGACGTTAGACTTGTTCCATTTTCCTATGATAACCATAACCATCGCATTGTGCAGAAAGCGCCGAAGACATTTCCTGGCGCAAAAAACTAGACAAGTTTATATGCCACGCGTTGTTACGCCCACCACCTGTTATTTACACTAACCAGCAACCAAGCCTTAACTCGGATGACGCACCTTCCGCCGCCAAAATAGGAAGCGATTACCGAGGCTGACATTATCAGCTCTCATCCAATGAAACGTTAACAAATCACCACTATTTAAAAATTTATATAAATAATTTTTTTCCCAACTATTTACAAATAACCCAAAACCATAGTATGGAGGAAAAAATTTTATAGCCATAGGTGCAAACTAGGTGCAAGTAATAGGGTCTGCATGAAATATATAATATCCCCTACGGGGACATAATAATAATTAGGAGAATGGACCACAAGTTGTGGACATAAACCGTGTGGGGTTCCTCGCAGACCAAGATACTGCCTACGACAGATGGCCAAAGTGGTTGAGTGCTTTGGTCTTGAAAACTGGTGTAGCGGGGTGCTTTTTCATGCCCAATGCAATTACATACTTTTTCATGTCCAATGAAATTACAAGGATTTGCCTATTGTTGAAAGCCTGAACTAGGAGATTAATCACAACGTGTGCTGATTGTGGAAAGCAAGGTCAGACAATTTTTAGTATAATGGTAATGTGGGGATCATGGATGGAGGCCTGCTGAGAATTCCACAAAATGTCAATGGCTAAGGGTATGGTGCGCCGGCCCCAATGTTGTTGTTGGTCATTATTTTGTTGAAATATTAGGTGCTCAACCACTTGCTACTACTTTTCCTTTCGATGGAGAATCTTGACATGGGATCTAGTCGCTTGTAAAAAAACCTTTTTGCATTATTATTATATCATGGGCATTAGCCAGCAATGAAGTGCATGTCCTTGCGGCCACCATTCTTTAATTCTAACTCTATCTTTTTATGTTGTCTTTTCCGATAATAAAGGAACAGACATTATGATAAACTGTGTGGGGTTAAGTGATCAAATTCGAAGGGTGGGTCTTAATTTCAACTGGAAGGCTATTTTTGCTTATAGCTATTAAAAGATGAAGGACAGTATAAATAATTATACTTTAATTGATAAGTATAAATTAACTAAACTACTTCCTCCAAAAAATGCAAAAAACAAATATTGCTCATCCAAAAAAGAAATTAATCTTAGACAATTGAGCACTCCTTAATATCTATATGAAAAAATGGTATCATTTCAATTAAAACCTAATTTGAACACATTAATTTGACGTATATGTAACATTAATTTTACAGTTCATTAAAATAACAACTATTATGTTGTATTTTTCCGGGTTGGAGCACACTTCATTATACAAAAAAATTACTTCATTATACACATTTAATCTTTTATGGTTGTCTCTGTGCTATGACCCAATTGATATTATAAGGTGAGGATGTGCATGCATAATAATCCTTGGTTATGACTATGAGATGAGAATGTAAATAGAGGTACTTTTTATATGTATTTTGGTGGCGAGTGCTGAAGACAAATGTGGTGAGAAACCACATATGTTTGGAAGGTTGGAGGGATATTACATCATGATCATGCCACCCATCAAATTGAATACTATTCTTGGGCCAAAAATTGTTTTTCTTAATTTTATTAATAACCATTGTGGTGCTTTGGTCCAAATGTTTTTTCTAACTCATTGTTTCTTTGTATCGTGTGCCCAATGCGACCTCTCTATATCAATCCATAAATCACCCTCTGCACGGTTTGTGGTCCTAGCTGCATGCCATTATTTGTAGTTGCATGCCATTGAGTGTTGTTTAGAGTTGCCGTGAGTCTGTGGCATTCATGCAAGAAATGAAGTCTTGTAGAGGAGGACTCATCAAACCGACCATTTGAATTTCATTTTGATGAACAACGAGTGGACATTGGTAACTAGGTTCACATAGGTAGTAGGCACAAAGTTTCCAGCTAATTTCGGGTCTAGTAGGGCAATGTTGATATAAATTATGTCCTTCTTAATTGGAAAGGTAAAATTCCGATTTTAAATTTTTCTTGAAGGGCAATTTTAACTATAGACTTGTAGGAAGGGCTACAACCCTTTGGAAGGGTTGGGAAGGGTTCAAATTTGAATACTTTTTCTAAAATAGAGGCGCACGCGATGAATTCATATTATGAAATGAATCGTAACTTTTTTTTAACTTTTGAATGGAAAGTGGTTACATTTTGCATTTTCAACATTTTTTCCTACCAAAATTTTAGAGTGACACTAACGAAAAAAAAAATGTTCTATAGTTTTATTTTTTATGGACTAATCAATGGCTATGAAGGAACATGCAACAATTAATTGATAAAATGCACGATATATTAGATCAATGAACCACACGTTAAACCATGCCTTGCCAACCAACATGTCGACAAGCACACGGGATGCGTACACCGAATCATATTGTTCATTTCAATGGACTCCTGCTGTAGGCGGCTGGGGACGGTCGCTCCCCACCCTAGATCGACAGCACGACATGGGTTCTTGAGGTGCCTTCACCTTTGGGCGTGCGTCAATTTCTACGTGAGTGAAAAAAATATTGTTCATTTCAATAAAACTAAGCCAAGCCAATTAATTGTAAATTGAGTCTAGCCAAGCAATTGTCGGATGAATGGTTTTTTAAATTAGAAAGGCACGTTCAAGCTTATTTTTCCAATTGTATATAAATTTAAAATTTGTATTTTACCAATGGTATATAAATTTAAAATTTGTAATTAATAGGTGTATGTATATACACTGTTTAGTATTCAAAACGTTTGTTTCACTTTAATTTTTAAGTTATGAGTATAATAGCTTTATGATATTGTATTTTGGAATCAATCTACTTTTACATAAGAGTAAGCTAAACTCTAGACCGTTTGCACCAAGAATCCGGCGATTTTTTCGGCGCAAATCTGGCTGAAATTGTTTAAATGACAGTTTTGGGTTGCTAGAGTTGCATAATCGGGGTGCCCCAGGGGTAATCGAGGTAGCTGAATCCATTCCTGCAACCAAAATTGCAATTCAAGCAACCCAAATTACAATTTCACAATTTCCCCTTCACCGGATTCTGGTGAAAATTGCCGATAAAAGTGCAAACGGTCTAGAGTTTAGCCCACTTCTTTTACATATATGATATTGTATTTTGGAATCAATCTACTTTTACATATAATGGTTTTATGATTACCAAGTATACTTATGATCACATATGTAGAAGTTAAAGAGATTCTTTTGATATTTTTGAACTTTTTGAAAATAACTCATTTAAGAATGATAATGTATGTATAAGCTATGGAGATTTTTTTTTTAATATTTTTGAAGTTTCGAAAACAATTTATTTCTTAAATGAATGATGGATAAACCAGTGTAAGTTGTTAATAAGACATTTGAGCGAATTGACATCAAGAATGAATTGATGACGTTAATGCAGAAAATTTCATTATTTAGGTCATTTGAAGATGATATGATTACCAAGGTTTTGGCGGAGCTATTAGGAATTGGAACTATTGTTAGTTTAAAATACACCACAAGGTCCAATTAAAACAGTCTCCCGTAGATATCGCTAGTACAATGGCTAAGTAGATTATAGTGGGCAGATAGGTCACTATCTATCCGTCCCCAAGAAATTATATCTAAACAATAGATGGCCTTCTTATCGGTTACTGCAAGGGTGTTGTTGACACTAGTGAGCATGGAACTTGAAACTTGATTCATGTTAAGATTCAATATGCTAAGATAGATAACATCAATATTACATTCCATTTCACAACAATAGCATATACATGATCACTGAAAGAACAACAAGCACAGCATAAACACAAGAGACACAGATTTATCCTTGGAAACCCTCATGGGGTAGAAAACCCAGCAAAGCTTCCTCAATATAGATGACCAACAAATACAAAGATGTAATCCCCAAGCATGAGCTCCTTCTCCTCCATAGCAGATCTCTCTCTCTCTCCTATGCGCCAATCACAAGTGAGTGAATGAGTGTGTTAGTGTGATAAATGAGGAACACACCTCCTCTATTTATACACTACTCCAACTTAACTTATTAACTAGGTTGGCCCCAAATTTTACCACTAGGGACTTAAACACCCCATTACAATTGACTTTGGGTCGACCCCACTAGGGAAGTCTAATAACCCAAGTTACCACATTCCGACGGAGGAATAAACATCTCCGGATATATAATAAGGTCTTCACGGAGGAATGAAACATATCCGGAACAATAAAGTTCAAATATAATATTCTTAGAAGTTACAAGATTTCAACACTCCCCCTTAACGAGAAGGATATTATAATAACATCTGCAGGAGCAAGGATTCATCAACTACATGATACATGATACATCTATAAATCATTGGAAGCTTTCTTCATACATCATCAGTAACTCAAACAGTAACTAGAACATCTTCAATATCTTCAATACTGGAACATCAACATCTTCAATATTGAGTCTTCATCTTCTACAACACTCGAGCAGCTATAGTAACATCATCATCTGGATCGCTCGATCAACATTATCAACATCTAGATCTCCCGATCAACAAAATCAACATCTGGATCCTCTCGATCAACAACATCAACATCTGGATCTCCCGATCAACATCAACATCTAGATCTCCCGATCAACATCATCATCTAGATCTCTCGATCAACAACATCATCATCTAGATCTCCTGATCAACAACATCATCTGGATCTCTCGATCAATAGCATCATCATCTGGATCTCCCGATCAACAACATCATCTGGATCTCTCGATCAGCAGCATCATCATATGGATCTCCCGATCAACAGCATCATCTCTCTCGATCAACAACATCATCTGGATCTCTTGATCAACAGCATCATCATCTGGATCTCCGATCAACAACATCTTTTGGATCTCTCGATCAGTAGCATCATCATCTGGATCTCCCGATCAACAAGATCATCTGGATCTCTCGATCAACAGCATCACCATCTGGATATTCGATCAACAACATCGTAGCAACATACTCTGCAACACACATGATCCAATTACGGGATGATCAATCCCTCTCACTTTAGGACATAGGTCCAAGGATGATACAATCCTGATCCACTTACGAGATGATCAATCCCTCTCAATTTAAGACACCTCTCATGTTTATGGATGATGCAGTCCAGATCTACTTACAGGATGATCAATCCTTATCAATTTAAGACACCTCTCATGTCTAGGGACGATGCAATCCCAACCACAGCACTAGTACTTTTTCATATTGGATGTGACCTAGATCAAATCTAGGATTTATCACCATAGAGCCAGTCCTTTTTCATATTGGATGTGACCTAGATCAATTCTAAGATTTATCACCACAGAGCTAGTCCTTTTTCATACTGGATGTGACCTAGATCACATCTAGGATTTATCACCACAGAGCCAGTCCTTTTTCATACAGGAAGTGACCTAGATAAAATCTAGGATTTACCACCACAGAGCCAATCCTTTTTCATACTGGATGTGACCTAGATCAAATATAGGATTTACCACCACAGAGCTAGTCCTTTTTTATACTGTATGTGACCTAGATCAAATCTAGGATTCACCACCATAGAGCCAGTCCTTTTTCATATTGGATGTGACCTAGATCAAATCTAGGATTTATCACGTACATTTTGAACCAATTGTTCAAGGACAATGCAGTCCTATCACGTACATTTTGAACAAACCGTTCAGGGACAATGTAGCCCTATCACGTACATTTTGAACAAACCGTTTAGGGACGATGCAGTCCTATCACGTACATTTTGAACAAACCATTCAGAGATGATGCAATCCTATCACGTCCACTAGGGACCACTTCTTGGAGACATATGTCTACGGATCAATTCAGGGATGGAAGTCCGGGGATGATACAATCCCTCTCGTCCACTAGGGACCATTTCTCAGAGACATATGTCTACGGATCAATTCAGGGGCCGAAGTCTAGGGATGATACAATCCATCCTCATCTACTTAGACAAAGTCTAAGGACCATATATTGACCTCATCGTTGGAACCGGTAACCTCATCATCGACCTCATTGTCGGAACAGGTAACCTCATTATTGACACAAGTGTCCTCATCATCGATACAAGTATCCACATCATCAATACAGGTATCCTCATCATCGATACAAGTATCCTCATAATTGATACAAGTATCCACATTGATACCAGTATCCAAGTATCATCATCGACCGTGTCACTCCCCCTTTCGAGGAGGGTCCTTCTGAACTACACCAAGCTTGTCTCGGAAATACTCAAAATTTACTCGAGATAGAGGTTTGGTCAATAAATCAACAACTTGTTCATCAGTGCTCACATACTCAAGCTTGATAGCTCCTTTCTGCACCATATCCCATATATAAAAATATCGGATCTCTATGTGCTTTGACTAATCATGGAACACTGGTTTCTCTGTCATCTTGATACAACTCTGGTTGTCACACAGGATCACAGTGGGGTCCATCTCTAAGTCAAACAGTACTGATAACAACTTCCGAATCCATATCGCTTCACAACTAGCAGAGCAAGCAGCTATATATTCCGCTTCGGCTGTGCTGAGAGCCACACTAGACTGCTTCTTGCTAAAGCATGAGATCATGGCAGATCCCAGACAATAATGTCCGCCCGATGTGCTTTTCCTGTCTGATACATTTCCTACCTAATCAACACCTGTGTAGCCATACAATCTGAAGTCATGATATACAAGATAACATAGACCAAAGTCTATCGTACCCTTTAGGTACCTCATCACATGCTTTGCAGCTATCAGGTGAACATTGCTAGGTTCCACTAGATATTGACTCAAGGTGTTCACAGCAAAGCATATATCTGGCTTGGTATTCGTCAGATACATCAATGACCCAATAATTTGTCTGTACAAGGTCATATCCACTGACTCTGATGAGTCACCAGCTAACAGCTTCAAGTTGGAATCCATGGGAGTGGCCATGGCTTTGCATTCCAACATATCAAATCTTTTCAAGATTTCCACAGCATACTTTCTCTGGTTGAGAAAGATTCCTTCTAGGCCTTGCCATACTTCCAGACCTAGGAAGTAATGCATCAATTCGAGATCTTTCATCTCAAATTCTGTAGCTAGCTTCTTCTTGCTTTCCATGATCTGTTTCTCATTCCTTGTCAAAAAGAGATCATCCACATATAGTAATAGAATGACAGGTTCATCATCCATAACCTTAAGGTAAAGGTTAGGATCAGCTTTACTTTTGGTAAAGCCCAAGCTTGTCAAGAAGCTACCAATTCTCCCTCTGTGACTGACCATCATTCACACTCTGCATTAAGTGATCTTCTGCATATCTATCTGTGCCATCTCCCGTCAGATGGGTCTACTGATATGAGCCTTAAGATCATTCGAAATTCTTGCATTCATCTAAGAGAAGAATGTCATCTATATATAGACACCATCGTCAACCTTGTAGCAAAGGTTGAAATCCACATCACCCATGGTGATCATTAAGCTCATCAAATGACTATCAATCCTAGGTATCCGTACAGAGCTTTCTTCAACTGAATCCTGGGAGTTTTCTCGATTCATACTTCTTCTTCAATTACACCATTAAGAGAATGGTCTTATCTAGCCTCTTGGAGTAAACATCTCGTCATGATCCTCTTCCTCTTTCTAAGAGAATTTTCTAGCCACAAGCCTTCTATAGTATGTTTGATTTGTAAGTCTTCTTGTTGAACATCCATCACTCGTTCTTTGGAACAGGTGTCCATCATCCTTCTTTTGTAGATCATAGCACATGATCTTTCCTACAAATCAAAGTTAATCACATGATTAGTAATACCTCATAATCATCAATTTATGTTGACATGATAACCTATTATGCATACTGATATGATTCACATAGTCATGCAACTATCTTGACCAATATTTTGGCACAACACTTTTCCATATCCTGTATGCATATAATGGCTATCTAGATGCCTTCCATCTCTACCAGAACATAATGTCAAGAGCATGCACAGCTCTCAACATGTTAGCAAATAGGTTTCATTCTAGAAAAACAACAATGGAATGTTTTTCCAACTTACCCATCATATGCATATTAGTAGTATACTATTCAATGCTATATGAAAGCTTACACTATGCATGATATATTCTAGAAATACAAGTATGCATACAACTATTACAAGTAATAACAACTCAAATACTTATATTTTAATTTTTTGTGGTTGCCTCCCACTTGATCTCTATTTTATGATAGCATCATTATATGCCTTTGAACTTCTATCCATTTTGTACCACTATGCATGCTTAAGTGTGCACTAGTGTCATCCTCGTGATCTCATACATAATCATACATTCATTAGTATAATCTCAATACTATCAAAACATTATGATTCTAAATAATCTTAAGTATGTATGGTCATGATTATTTCATACACAGGTATACTTACCTAAGATCCTAACACAAGGTAGGATTCTAACTTGATATATGAGAACATACCTGGATTATCATGCTTGGTTATGTCTTAACACACCCAAACAATATCTTCTTTGTTCTCTTCAATGATTTAGAGACCTTGTGCTAGAACCTGCATATCCCATAAGTTAAGCATAGTAGAACAAATTCATACATACCTAGTAAGTAGAGATTCTATGTGGTCAAAGACTGTGGTTGAGTCTTTGTCTTCATGTCATCATGGTCATAGAGCTTGATTTGTCTTTCTTGATGTACCTGTATCTTGTTAGCAGATAACATCATCCTCATAGGTGCATTAGTACAATCATAAGTGTCATAGCCCTAATCAATGAATGTCTTCTATCACTCACATGCATTCATAATCAACCAATCATAATTGTACTATCCTTAATAACATGAAGACAAACATATTATGAACTTGATCAAGAATCAGATTTCAAAACATACACGTGTCTTCTCAAGTCATACCTGACGACTAGTCTTCTCTATAGGGGTAAAACCCTAACCATCCAAGGTATATTACTTGTAAAACATCTTCTATAGGTTCATGGTTCTAGGATGATAAATATCAGAGCCATTTAAACCTCCTTTATTGCTGCCCTATGAGTCTCCCAACTTTGCTAGGGTTTCTTCTTACTTGGAAACCCTAATTTTCAATCTCCTTCTTCCCACAACATTTTGATGGAGGATCAATATCTATGATGAATGGAGTCCAAATACATTATCACAACTTCCAATGTTGTATCAGGTGTCTCCAACATTGTATCAGGTCCTTCCAAACCTAAAAACTGAAAACCCTAAGTGAGAGCTTCTTCCTCCTCTTCTTAGATTTCCTCGATTGAGCCAATTTAGATGTGCCGTATTATTTTTGGTGTATCTTTGCAATTTCAGATCTGAAAGGTCTGGAAATTCAGCATGTGGTATCCTAGCCTGTCATATTTCCAACCCCATAGGTCTGGGCTTTAATGGATTCTCTGAGATAGAGTTATGCCAAATGTCGCAACGTGACCTATTTATGGGATGAAACAGCATAGCGAACTTGTATGGAGTGCCATGTGTCATTGTTTCAACTTCGGCCTTTGAAAAGAGGACCTGTCAAACTACAGTCCGTTCCCTAACTGCTATTTTTTACAGAATTTCATTTGGATCTTCCTAGCCCGAGATATGACCTTTTTCCCTAGGTCACCTGTTTAGGACTGCATTATGGAAGAGGCCGAAACCCTAACTTGTATGGATCATAAATCACAAAGTACAATGAATCTGAGGCTGAGCTTCAGATACAAGGTATAGGGGGATGTTATCTTTTTCCTGTAGAAGTTTTAGATCTTGAACCTTTGCCAAAACTGAGTTATAGCGAAAGTTCCATGATGACTGGTTTTTGCTATATAAAACCCTAACTTTCAAATTTTCTCAAGTGAAGCAAGTGTCTTAAATGCCATACAATGCCTTCCTTTAGGCTATCTCTAATACCATGTTAAGATTCAATATTCTAAGATAGATAACATTAGTATTACATTCCATTTCACAACAATAGCATATACAGGATCACTGAAAGAACAACAAGCACAACATAAACACAAGAGACATAGATTTATCTTGGGAAACCCTCATGGGGTAGAAAACCCAACAAAGCTTCCTCAATATAGATGACCAGCAAATACAAAGATGTAATCCCAAAACATGAGTTCCTTCTCCTCCATAGCATATATCTCTCTCTCTCCTATGCGCCAATCACAAGTGAGTGAATGAGTGTGTTAGTGTGATAAATGAGGAACACACCTCCTCTATTTATACTCTACTCCGACTTAACTTACTAACTAGGTCGGCCCCAACTTTTACCACTGGGGACTTAAACACCCCATTACAACTGACTCTGGGCCGACCCCACTAAGGAATTCTAATAACCCAAGTTACCACGTTCCGACAGAGGAATAAACATCTCCGGATATACAATAAGGTCTTCATGGAGGAATGAAACATCTCCAGAATAATAAAGTACAAATATAATATTCTTAGAAGTTACAATATTTCCACAATTCTTTGGGCGAATTCTCCACTTTGACCATAAGTGCTTATGGGGTTGTAAATCATGCATATTGGCTAGGATTCTTAAATTCTAGTTTTTTCATAATGATCCATTGAATACGAAATGTCTCGTGGAGTATAAGACTTGAGAGAAACTATGAATCAAAAACACTAAACTGCATTTATTTCAGATGCCAAAATCAGTTCTTTTAAGAATGTTTAGAAGTTATGGCTCGTTGGCATATTATTTGATACATTTCAGTACGTTGTCTACTAAACTATTTGCTCTCTTCAGAAAGTGTTTCCTTTCAAATCCATAAGCATCAATAAATTAACAAAAATCTATACTCATCAATAATCAATCATTAATAAATATCAATTTTTTTTCTTTTAATTTATTAATAAATAGTAGCTTTATCTTTCTTTTTTAGTTCCTTAAAGCCGATGAGCTCATGCTATCTTTCTTCCACTTCCACTCCATTATCATTACCTGCCACTTAAAAATATGTTGCTCTGCCCAACAAACAACACAATTTGCACAGTACTCTATGTGTGCAATTTGGAACTGCATTGTCGAGTTCACACTCACATCTGCAAAGGGAAAGCTTAAATACTTGTTATATTCTCCTCTTTGTAACCAAATACCTAGGGGATTAAGATTTAACTTACATCTTATTAACTAAAAGTTTAAAGTATTATTTAGCCAAAGTGCAATAGAGTGCATTGTTAAGGCAAGGACAGGTTCAAACCTCGACGCACCTTGAGCCTTACCACTAGGCGCACCTCAACCCACACCCCATCTCACTAAGTGCACCTTGAACCCCACCCCCTCTCACTAAGCAGACCTTGACCCCTCACCCCTATCACTAGCATCTTGACCTCCAACCCCTATCATTAGCCCAAGTTGTATGGGTGCACCTTACATTAAAACATTAACATAAAATTATGTGAAAAGCTAAGTTTTATATGCTCATATAAAAAATATATTCCAAAACTAATTCAATTTTTTATATTCCCTCTTCTTATATTTACGCTCATCCATCTATTTAAAAAAAAACAAATAATGGTAAAACATTAAAAAGTTAGCTTTATATTAACAAGAAAAAAAATGCAGTTAATCCCTTCCAAGGGAGGCATAAAACTATGCCACCAACACAACATACCTAAAAATTTATGCCACCGACATATATATTTAAAAGATAGAGACCTCTAGAGTATCAATCCTGGAATCCATGAGTGACCTGAAGCTTTTGATGTATTGAAGCTTCATCCATGGGAAGTGCCCCTTCGTTTGGTGTCTCCTGGCAATGGTTGCATTGAGTCATTTTAGCCATTTTCAAGATTTCATCCTTAATTATATCCACTGTTCCCATAAGCTCGAACAAATTCTGCTCCAGATCATAAATGCGTGAGTCCTGACAAGCTAACTGTTGGGATATATACCTTGTGTCTTCCGAATTCTCCTTGATTTCCTTGAGACCACCAAAGGTGACATCAAAAACCTTTCTGAGGTTCATCTTGAAATCCTCAACACTTGCTTTCAGGTAAGACATGGCCTCTCTGATTCCTGACATGATGCCAGAATGGTGATGGCTTCCTACACTTTTCTCACTCCATAACTCTTCTTCGCGACTCAAGATAAACAAAGACAAACCACTCAGACGAAATCCTATCTGCTGAAGTTGATGACCGCCATACCCTATCGCATCCTCCTTAACTGAAACCCTGGTGCTCGCCATCATGCTCACGCGTGGGCATAGGGTTAAGTCTTTGGACAAGACTCCCCATAAATACGCCTGCCATGCATGCACGGGAGGCCATGTGCTATGGTAGCTGGCTCCACACGTCCACGCCTTCCTAGGAAAGGTGAAAACTATAACCTCTAAATTCGTGGATGTTGGGAAGTGAGGGTTAGGACCTTGTGTCCTAGGGGATTGGGGAACATTTGTGAAGACCATCATCATACACGAAAACCCCCAGACTTATCTTAATACCTTTGTTTTACAAGTGATCTATTGTTCCGTTGTTTTCAAGAAGGATATGGAGATAATTTACCTCAAGATTAGAATTGAGTAATTTTATTCATTGATATATCCTTTTGCACCAAGGAAATCCTTTTCTGTAGCCATTCCTCATTTTATATATGACTTGTCTTGAATCTCCAAAGACTAAAATCTTACCAATCTTTAACTTGATGATGATTTCCATGCGATGAAGTAGAG
This sequence comes from Larix kaempferi, assembly GCA_027924585.1. Lineage (NCBI taxonomy): Eukaryota > Viridiplantae > Streptophyta > Pinopsida > Pinales > Pinaceae > Larix > Larix kaempferi. Next base: position 4,918,223 of record BSBM01000872.1, read on the forward strand.
CGAGCCATTCGACAACTTTTTTAGATCTATCTCCTATTCCCTAGGCATAAGATTTAACTATTTTTCCTCTGGGATCATAAATGAGCCCCCCTCCCCCCCACACTTGCCTCCCCTGGATTTCCTTTGGTTTCCCCATCAAAAAATAAGGAGTGACTCTTATTGGATCTCCACCATTGGTTAAAGTCTTCTTTGCTCAATCTTATCTCCCATTCATAGTTGCTCCTGTTCTTGGGAGTTTGGATATTATTCTTATGAACAAATTTTTGTGACCATAGATCTTCTTTTAAGGTCAAATTTTCGGAACTCTGGAGAGTAATTCCTTTAGTATTGATGCTTTCAACAATAAGATTGGTGGCTTTGTGAGCAGCTCTACTCTGGTTTTCCTTTTTCCCTTTAAAAATGCTTATGTTTCTTGCTGACCAGATTTGCTAGGTGACATTCATTGGAACCATTTTCCATATCCTTCTAATAGTAGGTTGTTTATTGTTATTTCCCAAAAACCTACTTTTCCATTTTTTATTATCAAATCTTCAAAAAAAAATTGGAGAGAAGTGATCACATAGGGGGTCAACAACCATCTCCCAAACTTGTTTAGTGAATTCACAATCCAGAAAGAGGTGCTGAGCGTTTTCTATGTTTTCTTTGCAGATCTCACATCGTGAGGGTCCTTCTACCCCTCTTTTAAGCAAATTATCCATTGTTAGGAGCTTGTTGTGAGCTAGGATCCAATAGAAGAAATTTACCTTAGGGATACAGTATGAGTTCCAAACCTTTACCCAAAATTTGGATGTTGGTTCTTTCTTGAGATTTGCTAAAATACTATATCCCTCCTTGATTGTGTATTGTCCAATCTTCCCCCATCCACGACTATATTTGAATATTATATGGACTGGAGCTCTCCCATGAAGCTGAGTGAGGAGGTGAGCATAATCCTGCTTTAGATTTTCAGGAGGATCCAATGGGAGCCATCCTTTCCATGCTCCTGAAACTTTCTAGACAGAAATGTCTTGAAGAGTGGTAAACCCAAAACTTTGCATCCAATCCTTTATTCCAACTAAGTTCTGTAGGGAGCCAAGAATAGAATCTATCCATGTTTTAATCCTCTTCCCATTCCTCAGGATCCAATATAGATAGTCTCTAATTAGACCAGCAGAGGCTTTGCATAGATTCCATATGTTGGTGCCTTTCCCACTTAGCGATTAGTCTATGCTTCGAAGTCTAGCTTTTCTAATATACGTTTTCCTTATCACTTCTTTCCACCACTCCTTCTTTCTAGATATCATTCTCCAAATTAGTTTGGCTCCCATAGCTTTATTCATCTGACTAGGTTTCCTTATTCCCAATCCTCCTTCCTTCTTGGCCTCCTTTACTATGTTCCAATTAACCAAGTGGAATTTTTTCCCTTGTGTTCTCCCTCCTTGACAAAGGAATTTTCTAATTTTGATGTTGATGTTGTTCATTACATTTTTGGAGCCAGAAGCATAACACTAACAAAGATAGGATAGGAAGAGAGAACATAATTAATTAAAGTGACTTTACCTGCCAAATTTAGCCACCGCATTCCCCAAGACTGTATCTTGTTTTTTATATTTTGAATAACATTTTTCCAAGGAGCATTGTTCGCATTATTCCTATTGATGGGGACTCCAAGATATTTGAAGGAGGCCCATTCAATGTTAACCTTGACCCCCAAAACCACTGTAACCTCCCTTAGAATATTGGGAGTGCAATTCCAGCCATAGAGATTGCTCTTATTTTCATTGGATTTCCCTCCTGTTGCTCTCAGATATTGATCTAGAATTTTTTTTATCCTTCTAGCTATTTGAATTGAGGCATACCCCAGCAAAATAGTGTCATCAGCAAATTGTGCATGATTTATGGACTGAACTCCTCACGCTATGATGATTCCATGGATGCTTCCTTCGTTCATTAACTTGTTAAGTCTCCTGCTTAGAGTGTTTTCCACGAGAATATAGAGAAAAGGGGATAATGGGAAACCTTGTTGTAGCCGTCTGGAAATTTTGAAAAAAGAGGTGGGCATTCCATTGACAAGAGGGGCTATCCAAGGTGATCCTATATAGGATTTGATCCATCTGATGAAGGTTGCAGAGAACCCAAATTTTTCAAGAACCATGTAGAGAAAGTCATGTCTAACCCGATCAAAGGAATTGGCAAGATCGAGTTTGATCACCATTCCTGCTCCTTTTCTTTTCTGACTGGAGTTTATTTCTTCTTGAATAAGAAAAATGTTATCATATATTTGTCATCCTGCGACAAAGTAGCATAAATGACCGTTGGAAAGTGTTTCTTGAGCCTGACGGATATTATTTTTGTGAGGATTTTGTAAGAAGCATTGCACAGAGAGATGGGTCGACATCTTTCTAAGGTGTCGGGGTTTTTTTCTTTGGGGATAAGAGCATTAAAGGAGGAGATGGTGGATCCTCCTATTCGTTCCATGTTTCTTGTCCAATTTAACATTCTGATGAGGTCTTTTTTGATAATGATGCATCTTTTTCCATAGAAGTGTATTGTGAAGCCGTCGGGTCCAGGGGCTTTGTCTGAGTGTAGGGACCAAACAACTTTCCTTGCTTCATCTTCTGTTATTGGGGCACATAAGAGATCATTTTCTTCCTTTGTGATGATGGAAGGCACATCCTCACTCATCAAATCCATTTATTCCCTCATCACTTCTTCTTCTTCATTATAAATTCTTTCATAAAAACTTTTGACCTCATTTTTAATCTCATATTGGTCTATGATTTTACCTCCATTGTCCTTATCTAGCTTTGTTATGGTGTTTTTCTTTTGCCTGTCTTTGCATTGATTGTGAAAGAAGGTAGTGTTTTTGTCTCCTCCTTTTAACCATAAACTTCTCGATCGCAGATGCCATTCCTCTTCCTCTTTACCGGCTAGATCTTGGATCTTCCTATCTAGATCTCTTTCTTTAATTATAATTTCTTCAGTGACTGGGTTTTCTTCCATGCTCTTTTGCAGTAGCTCTAAGGCTTCTTGAGCTTCTTTCTTTTCCTTCCTTGGATCTTTATACCTTTCCACATCCCATCTTTTCAGGGCTTGTTTTACATTTTTTAACTCCATCTCCCATATAAAGCTTGGTGAGCCAAAAACATGCTGATCCCAAGCCTCTTTAATTATCTCCATACATCCCTCAGATTTTAGCCACACCGGATTGAATCTGAATGGAAACGGTCCCAAGTTTCCCAAAATATTGAAATATAAAGAAATGGGCCTATGGTTAGAAATAGCAACCGACAATACTTTTACCTCTGGGATGAGAGGGTTGGAGAGGAAGGTTGTACTTACTAGAAACCTGTCGAGCCTTGCAGCTATGTGTCTGGGCCCTGATCTCTTATTGTTTCAGGTGTACTTCCCATTTTTTGGTTTAATGTCTGTGAGTCTCTAGTGGTTTTGGAGGTCTTCCATCCTTTCTTCGAAGGGGTCTCTGACTTTGGTGCCTTCCTTTCTTTCCTATGCCAAGATAGTTACATTGAAATCCCTTGCTATGATGCAGTGATAAGGCATTATCCCATCCCTATGAGAAATTAGAGAGTTCTAGAATTCTTCTTTTTGCCCTGCTATAGTTGGTCCATAAACATTCCCTATCCAAATTATTTCATTATTCATTAGATTTTCCAGTTTAACCAATATCCAGGATCTATTGGTGATGGAGGATTTAAACCTAAAATGAGCTTTATCCCACCATGTGATAAGCCCTCCTAATGCTCCTTCGGCACTACTTGCTATACCTTCTCCGTTCGCACTTATTTTCCCGAATACTTGTAAACATTCTTCTTCTTGCATTTTGGTCTCCGGTATCAAGAGGATTGTGGATTTTTCAGCTCTCTTAATATTTTTTAGTGCTTCCATTTTTTGCTTGCCTCCTAATCCTCTGCAATTCCAGGAGACCAGTTTCATTATTTCCTGATTTGAGGGGGGATTTTGTCCTTCTTTTCCTCTGTTATTCCTTGAATCTGCTTCCCTGATGAGATCCTTATGTGTTGGTCCAAGCTAGTTTGCTTACCCACCGCTTTTTCTCTTGTTGCTTCTTGCTCTCTTAGTAATTTGTTGGGATTCCTTCCTTTTTTTGCTTGAGGCTCCTCCTCTTCCTCTCTGCTTTCTGAGGTTTCTTCCATACTTGCCCTATAATTAGATTTGGTCATCGAACCCCTGAGCTTAGGGTAGTTTCAATCCTAATGTCCTCACGATGCTGCCTGTGATTTCCTTCCTTATCTGCATCTGTTATTCCTAGTGTCTTTTCCTTGGCAGTCTTCTTTTCTTCTGGGTTTTCAATTTCTTTGAGGTCATCTGGGTTTTTCTCCCCTAGTTGCTCTTGTTCTTCTTCATGTTCCTCCGAGCTAAGAACATGATACATGTTTGTGCTTGCCTTCTTCTTATTTGGAGATTGCAATGGATTAGGGTTTGTTTTGTTACCTTTCTTTCTCGGGACTTCATTCCATTCTTCTCCTTGTCCTTCTTCTTGCTCTTGCTTTTTTTTGGGGGGGGCACAGTCTTGCAAAGTGACCATACTCGTGGAAAATTTTGCACATGAATGGGATTTGCTCATAGTCTACTATCTGGAGATACATCCAATCGTCCATTGATAGATTGATAGCTTCTGGAAGAACCTTTTCTAGATCTACTTCAACAAATATTCTTGCCCAAGAGAACATTGGGGGTTTGGGTTCAGATTTGTCTATAAACTTCCCGAGAGAATTTCCTATTGCTCTTAAGTCTTCATCGTTCCAACAGTGGAGGGGAAGGTGAGGGAGCTTTACCCAAACTGGTACTGTAGTGGGGATGTGTTTCTCAGGATTGAAAGACAAATCCCATTTGTTGATATACATTCCTCTTGGTCCCATGAAATAAGGTCTATTTCTAAACATCAAGTCTCTATCTTCCTTTTTTTTTAACAGAAAAATGAAGAAGCATTTCTTGCAGAAAATCTGTTTCACTGCTCCTTATATTAATGGCCGCCAGTTCTTATTTAGCCATATCTCCATAGATATGGGAGATGGCCAAAGGCCCGTGAAGTGGCCAATCAATCATTTCTCAAATAATGCAACAACTTTGCATTTGGCAGCGGCAGAGGACAGTTTGACTTTCGGAACGTTGGCTTTCTTTACGAATTTGGAATCATTCGATGTAATGGGTTTGCATGAAACAGGCTGAGACACCACCAAAAAGCAGAAGCGGTCATCCAGGAGTTGACACCTTACATCCGGATCCGGAGGAGAGGGATCCATTCACAGCGGTCGCACAGGCCTAAGAAGCCAAACCCTAGCACTCTGAACCGTAGCTTTTAGTTTCTCTTTAGGAATCTATTCTTGCAACAATTTTTTGCGTTATTATTAATCTTCATAAATTGCTTAACTAATTCATTTTTATAATTAAGTTGTTTCATTTAACTTTGTGGAGTACTACATTACACATGTAATTTTTATATATTTTTGTTTTTTAAAATATTTTTATTTATTTTTAAAATTTGAAAATAAAAGTCACTCCACGAAGGAATTATGTCCCATCCAAGATGTACTAGACCAATCACAAAATTAAAATATTATATTTTAAAAAATTTATTTTTATTTTTCAAAATATTTTTTTTTGTTTGAAAATAAAAGTAAGGCAAGTCAAAAAGAATAGACTTCTCAACCGAAAGTATATCAAAGCAGGGATAATAAACATGATAAGATATATTAAATATAAACTCACATTATATTTAAATTAAATTTAGTATTTGTCTTTCTATAATGTATATATAAAATATGACGGAAAGTGTAATGTATGCTTTACATTAGATTTGGTTCAATGTATACATATTTTTTGATACAATAAACAAAGGACAATGTTTTAGACATCAAATTACATAAAGTGATTACAATTTAAAATATAATGAAATTGTTTACGGAATGGCTTAAATGTCTGAAAATTCAAAATCTGGTAATACGGTAAGGGAGAAGGCCACTCAAGGACATTAGGGAGAGGTGCAAATACTTCTTCCTATCTACGTCCTTTAATAAGGATGTGTTGTTGTAGCAACATCCCCCCAAAATTTTGTACATATTGGGGCCCCACCTTTTAATTTTTTCAAAAAACTACCTTAAGAGGCCATCCCCAGCTGTTAACTTTGTTTTTCAACAGAAAATCTTGCCATGAACCACTCCGAGTTTGCCAGAAAATCTTGTTTCTCAACAGACATTTTTTCATGAAGTCTTCCTGGAAATCGCAGAACGATTTGATAAAGCCTCGTAGTGGCGGAAGCCTTTTGTTTAAACATCTCAAAGAGGACTTAGAAACTTTCGTTAAAAAATTGCGGAAACCATTGGATAAGTCCTTCCAAAACGGAGGAGGAATTCGAGAAAGCTCCGCAGTTGCGAAGAAACTCAGGTTTTCCTCCCGAAACGGCGGAAACCATTCATCTAACCTTTCCGAAAAAGTACTTAGAAAACTTTTCGTTTTTTACGGAGAGATTCGGGTTTTCCTCCCGAAACGGCGGGAACCGTTCGTCTAAACTTCTTGAAGAGATTTGGAAGTTCTTGTTAAAAAATTGTGGAAGCTTCTGATGAATTCCTCCCGAAACGACGGAAGAATTCAATGAAGCCACCCGAAACTTGCGGAAGCCACTCACATAAGCTTCCCGAAAAGGGACTTAAAATTTTTCCCATAAGTTGCGGGAGCCATTGGAAAATTCTTTCCGAAACCGCGAAAGAATTCAAGAATTCCTTCCGAAACAGCGGACACCATTCGCCAAATCTCCCCGAAACTTTGAAAAGAACTTAGAAGTTTTTCTTTGAAATTTGCGGAACCCTTTGGACTTTTCCACCCGAGAGTTGCGGAAGCCGTTCGCATAAGCCTCCCGCAACTGCGGAAACCTTCGCGTTTTCAGCCCGAAGCCTCACCGAGAGAACTTTGCGGAACCGTTCGGGTTTTCCTTCCGTGATTGCGGAAGTCTTTTGCAAGAGCCGTCACCATATCTTTCTGAAGCCGCGCGAGGACTTAGAAATTTTTTTGAAAGTTGCCCACCGAGAGAATTCGCTCATTCCTCCCGAAACAGCGGAAGCTTCCGCGTTATCCTTCCGAAAGATTTGAGCTTTGTGGAACGTTTGGGTTTCCCTTCCACATTGCGGAAGCCTTTTGCGGGAGTCATTCACCATTGTTCCCTGAAACGGCGAAAGCGTTCGCTATATCCTTCCGCAACGGCGGGTGAAGTTCACAAGTTTGTCCCGCAGGAGGCGGTCGCGCGCGAATCGAGAATATTTGATTTGACGCCGACGTACCCCGTATTAAACCCATTTTAAATGTGCCACCCACCCCGCACGTGCCAACTTATTTAAATAGACGGTGGGGGCTCGAGCCAAACACGTTGTTATTTCTCGATTGGAAGATTTTTTGGACGCCGCGCAACTGCTCCAGCTCAGCCTACTTGTCCACGTTCACGGCCACCTCATTCAGCTGTCTTCACGGTGCCAGGTAGGAATTTTAACCATTAAATTTGCCTCTCCTACGCGTTAGATTACTATTGGATTGTCCTTGTTTGAATACGATTGGTCTAGGTTGGATTTGGACGGGAAAAATGCTCGTCATGGGCTACTTTGCCCATCAAATTACAGTCAAAATTCCATTTTTTTTTTCATACAAAACATAGAAATATTAAAACATTTGAGCGTCAACTCTGACGGGTGGAATCTTCCCAAACTCCTACCCTGGCCGCAGGCATCGTTAGTTTGTGGCTTTTAAAAGTCACCAAGCCCCGTTAAGGTCTCGTCTCTATCAGCCAAAAGCCAAACCTATGACCGCCCGAAGCTTTTCATCACCCGCATTCCCGGCGTCGTCAACCCCTGTCCGAGTTTTGAAAAAAAAAACTACCGCAGAACGCCTCGCCAAATGCTATCAGATGACCATAGCAGTCGAAACCCTCGTCAACTTATAAATTTGAAAAACGCGGCTTCTTCTTCCGTCATAGAGTTATTTCACCCCAGACTTCCTCGCCATTAGCCATTTGAACCACAACCATGGCGAAGGATACCATCCCTCCTAGATGCTGGGCCAAAAGCAGGTTGCTTCCGCAACACACTTATCCTCGTAGGAACATTCCAAACCCGCCCCTTTAAAAGAATTAGAATGTTTAAAGTTAGATTGGAGTGGTGTATTTGCTTCCTAAAACGCAGCTTCACATTTTGGTTTTATCTCATTCACATATTAAAACGATGATGATCTCTGTTAAAATCTCACAGTATGTTGCTCAATTTCATAATGACTTGTATGTGGGTGCTATCAGGGATAAGTCAAAATGCCAAAAGGTGGTAAGAAGAAGGATAAAATGACAGAAAAGAATCCTACACCACTTAAGACTGAGACCTCACTCCAGGATACTAGGTGCACCACCGGTGTTCCTCCAGAAATCCGTTGGGGTGACATTTACAGGATGATCCGAGACCAGGATGTCCCAGACATGTTGTTAGAAGAGGGGCAGATTTATCTAAATATCAAAGCTTCAGGCATAACCAGAGCTGCTACCCGCCCTGAACTATTCCCCTGTGTTGAAGTAATCGGATGGATACTCCAACATGCTGATGCAGAAGGAAGAGTAATTCATGACAGCGGGAAGGTATCCATTGCCTCATTTCACCCCGCATACCTGGTCGCGGCCTACAAATTTCCCCGCTCCCAGCAATCTCTGACTGATGAATGGCTGGTCAAAATGAACAACGTTGAGATGGCCAAAAAGCTATTGGTCGCAGGCAAGCATTTGAGAAAGAAAGGAAATGACGAATACGACGTCCAGAATCTGAGACCTCCTTTCAGGTTGATCGCCTTGATGTTGTGCAGAATCTTCGGCATGCCCGATGGCACCATGTATAAGATTCAGTGGGTCCCTATTATCCACTTCGTGGCATTTAAAGGAACTGTGTTTGACTGGGCCACTCTCCTGTCAGATAGTTTGGCCTCAATGATAGTTGCTGCAAGACAAGGACTAGCCTTGAAGAAGGCATAATTTTTCATGTCCTCATATCTGATTGATTGTGTTTTGGCCAAGGTGGACTTCCCCAAATTGGGCTGCACATGGGATAAGGCCACCACCCCGGTTTATACAGCTTTCAAGATGATGTGGGCCCAGAATTACAAACCTAGCTACAAACTCATCTGTGAGGGGTTCATCATGCCCCTATATGAGAAGATATTCAGGGAGGAGCCCAACTGCCTGTCAAAGAATGTTGTGGAAGTCCTTGAGAATTACAGGGATTTTTACTTTTCAGAGAAAGGCACCTACCTCAGAATGTTTGGAGGGACTAAAGCTCCATACATCTTGCCGCAGTATGCCACAGATTATGTGGTCCTTAAGGAAGTAGTAAGACAAATCTTCCTGGATGGAATTGGAGCAATGCTCCACAAGCAGCATAAGGCTTCCTTTCCCCCTCTACCTTTCTGCATAGGTGCTTACAAATTCTCGAGGGTTGCCTCAGCCGAAGAGTTTGTTCAGGAGCTGAAAGCCTTCCACTTCGGTGAGGTGATCTTCCACAAGAATGACAGGAAGGGAAAAGTGGTCGAGCATTGTAGGGAAATCTACGCTCATTTTGAGTACTCTCACTATCCTGATGCCGAGGAAGAGGTATTCAGGGGCATCAGCAACATGGCTGAGCTGCGAATCTTTCGCCAAGGCAGTGGAGCAAGTTCTAGCTCCACCAAGATCCAGAAGACCAGCCAACACAAGGAGAAAGAAGCTGATGATGCCCAAGCTCAGGAAGAGCTCAGATTAAGAGAGGAAGCAAGGTTACTGCAGGAGGCTGAGGAATCCAGATTGCAGCGGGAGGCGGAGGAAGCCAGGTTGCAGCAGGAAGCTGAAGTGGCAAGAATGCAACAAGAAGTCGAAAATGAAAGGCTGCAGAAAGAGGCCGAGGAAGCCCAGCAGCAAAAGGAGGCTGAAGATGAAAGGCAACAAAAAGAGGATGAAGGTCAGCCACAAGTTGAAGGAGGGGAAGGAGGACAGGAAGCTGAACGGAAAGCGAAAGAAGAGCTGAAAGCAGGGGAATATGCCCAAGCAAGTGGGTCCGATGTCCAAGACATGGAAATAGACGCACCTCAAGAAGGTGGCTCTGGTACCCAAAATGTGGGAGCAGATCCAACTCAGGGAGTCCGGACCCCACCAGCTGAAGAAGAAATAGACATTATGGACATCCCAATTGTCCCGTACACTCCATCAGGAAAACATACGGTGTCCAGGTGGAATGAATTTGTCTATGATAAGAAAAGGAAAGCAATGGTCCTCAAATCAGAAGAGAGGATCAAAAGTCCCTTCCAGGAGGACATCATTACCCACCGGGAGGTCACTGTAATGCAGAATACAGATAAAGATCCCTTTGCTATGGCATCCGCAGTTGTAGAAACAGCAAAAGCATCACTGGACAATGTAGGTGTTATAGTCAAAGAAAATGAATTGACAAAGAAGAGAGCTCGTACGCTACAACAGACTGTGGCTAATGAGCAAGCCTACAGAGATCTTGTGGTGAACAAGTATAATTGCCTGTACACCGAGCATAAAGAGCTGTCAGAAAAATATAACCGGTTAGAGGAAGAGAAGGAGCAGCTATCAGTCCTGATGATGATTGAAGAAGCAGAAAAGAATGATGCAGTAGCCAGAGTGTCCCAGCTTGAAGCAGACAAGCTGGCATTAGCTGAGAAATTGGAGCAAGCTGAGGACAGAACGATGGACATGTCTCCCTTCCATGAGCTGTCATGCAGCATCCTGAAGCAAATGCATGACACTCAGGAGCTAATCACTAATGAGGTTTGCAAGCTCAAGGCCATGGTGGTCAGGTTAAAAGAAATTAATGCGGAGGCCCATAGGCTCAAAGCCAAGCATACCCGTGTCAAGGCAAATATCCTAAGCCAGATAGAATGGCGAGAAGCAAAGGGAGGTTTCCCCGCACATCTCCCATTCAAATCTGTGGAGGGTTTTGATGAAGATGTGGCCCTTTTGGACTTCTGCAGAAACTGTGACAGCAAGTGTTGGCTTGGTTTTGCAACCAAGTTTAGTGCTATGGGCACCTGCTAACTAGTAGCAGCAGTTTCAATAGAAATAAATAACAATAAACTAAATCTAAACTAAACTAAACTAGCATGTGCATTTTGAATTAAAGAACAAGAACAAGAAAGATAAAAAATAATTTTTTGTATTGACAATGGGGCAAGCAAATGCTTGCAAGAACAATACCTCCAAGTGATGAAGGTTGTTTAAATGGCTCCAATGGTGAGCAGCTCCAATCTCCAATGGGTCCTTTCTCCAAGGTTGCTACAATGGCCAAAACTCAAAGGAGATTTGGCAGCATGAAGATAGGAATATGGATGGATGTAAAATGAGGAGCCCCTACCACCTTTTTATAGGTTTTGGTGGTGGGGAATACCATTTGTGGTTTTGTGGAAACCAAATGGTATTCACCAACATGGTTTAGGTACTTTTCCCTCCTTTTTCATTTTTTGAATAAAATTAATATTTTTTATTCCCTTTTTAATATTTTGAGAATTTTGGACCCTTTTTGAGGGTTTTTTATGCTTATTAGGAAAAATAATCTTTTTGAGTGGGAAAAAGGGGTGTACCAAGGTCTTTTGGTGACCTTTTGTTGGCTTCAGAGGCTCAGATGGTGGAAAAGTGGACAAATGGGTCATGTGAATAAGGGAATGAGCTAGTGAGCACTTCTTGGGTGTTAACAGTAAGCTAATAGCCAGTGTGCAAGGAACAAGGGATAGGATCAATGGTCTGTATCAAAAGATCCAGGGAGTGCATGACAGGTGCAAATTGAATTTCCCGCAATCCCTCGATGATTTCCCGGGTGAGGAACAACGCTTGGCTGAACTAAAGGAAGAACTAGGCATCCAAACTGAATATGTTAAGAAAATTGATGTCCTAGCAATTGACGACCTCCAACATTATATTGGAATGTCATCAGTCCACAGCCACTTGCTTAAGGAAGTGCATCAAGATGCAGTAACGAAAGTTCAAGGCATTGGAGCAGAGCTTAGAAAAAATGTGACTTCACAGAAAATCCTGCTCCCTGCTCCCGCAAACATAGTCATAAGGGACACGAGTATATGGTACGGTTACATAGCAGAGTAAGAGAAGAAAGCAGCAGCAGTAGCAGGAGCAACAGCAAATCCAGAATCTTCTCTCCCAGCAGCCATTCCAGCAACAACAGTGAGCTCGGTTCCCTCTTCCCCAGCAGTGGCAGGAACTCCAGCCAGCTCAATTCCTTCTTCCCAAGTAGAAGCAGCAGCTCCAATGGTTTTGAGTGCCTCTCCTAAGGCAACAGCAACAATAAATGTTGATTTGAGCGACCTCTCTTCAAGCTGAAGCACGCGTACAGGAATGAAAGTGCTGAGTTAAAGCGTGAATTCTGATTTTTTGTATTTTTGGGACTTTTCAGATGTGTAAAAGCGTGGAACTATGGGACAACTGTCCCTATTTTCTGTTAAAATAATTTTTGTAATGAAAAGGGAGTCACATTTTGTCTGTTATAGGAGAAAATTTCTGTAGATGACAAGTGGAAGAGGCCAAGTGGCAGCCCAAAGGGCATTTTTGTAATTGTAAATAGAAGCTAGGAAGAATAGCGCAAGACTTTTGGCAGGGAATCATTTTTTCCAACCTGTATGAGCTATCTTGTATTGGTTCTAAGAAATCGAGTTTTTCGAATAAAAGCATGGGAGATGAACGTTTTGCATGGGAACGAAAGATGGATGTGTATTGGACTATTCTGGTGACTTCCATACTGTAATGTGAAATCTTTCTTGTTATCTGAACTATTTCTTTGCAACAAATGATCTTGCTTCTTTCTGTGTAAACCATTTCTCCTTTTCATGAGTAATGAATGTGCTTCATATCAAATTAGAAGCTATCTTCTGATATCTCTCATTTTGCTGTAGCTTTACCTGTAAGAATTAATGGCTATATGTTCTTTCTTTATGATATCTGTTACAGCTCATTGCTCATGCTTTAATTTGGATCCTTGCAGGGACAATTAGATTTATTTCATGTGTTATTAGATTTAGATCTGTTCTTTCAGTTTGCATTTAGATTAAATAATTTTGCTTCTCTGTTTCATGAGCAATAAATGTGTTTTATGTTAAATCAGGAGCTATCTGCTGATATCTTTATCTTTGCTGTAGAGTTCTCTTTTAGATTAAATGGCTAGCTATTCTTTCTTTAAGATAATCCCTACAGTTCGTTGCTCATCCTTTAAATGTGCTCCTTGCAAGGATAGGTAGATTTACTTCAGTTTTAAACTTAGATCTGTTTTAGTTTTGCATTTAGATCAAATATAAATTAGGCACTTGCATCTCATTAAAAAAAAAAAACATAAAATCTAAAGAAAGGTGGATCGGGCCATAACCGGTATAATTGGAATTAAACTCCAAACCCACGGTTGCCAGAACCGCTAATCGGACGGATTCCCTATACCAAACGGTAGATAATCTAATTGTGATCATCTATCGGGGAGAATCTCTTTCTGATTGATGCTACGATATCCGAGGCATCAACAGGACGTGGTAGGTAATTCGAAGCTGGTTTTGGGTGATATGGATGGGCTTCTTTTCGTCAAGAAATTCAGAGAAGAATTGTTGATTACAAATAATTATTTGGAAATAAGTTAATTAACATTATTGTTGTTTTTTAGACAGTATTTTGAACATTGTTTGACTTTTTATGTATTATAAGTTTATAAATCTTACTGAAAAAAACTCGATAAATGTAATTTTGTATCGATAAAAAACTAATAAACAATAAAAAGCTATCTCACTTCTATGTTGATGTAATATTTGTAGACACATCTATGTTTTTTCGTTATGAAAAAAAAAATCATCCATACCCCACCCCACCCCTACCGACTCAGCTAATCCTACTCATAGTACTACTACTCTTCATGCTAATATAGACAATAGGAACATGATATAGAAAACATAAAAGAACGAGAGCCCACAATAACCTTATGGATGCCATCGCTGCGCGGATAAATCATTTCCATTAGGTGAATTCATGATAAATCGATGCAAAGGCCATTTGAACGCAATGTAGCACCACTATCAAATAGAATTAATAAACTATTGTCAGAATGGAGTTTGATGACGTCGAGGTCAACTACGTAGATGGGACAAGCATGGTATTATTCATTGAATTAAGAGGTAAATAAAGTAAAATAATTTAATGTTGTAAGTAGCACAGGTATTTTTAGAGTTTTTTGTTTTATAATTTATTTTTAAATTTTGAAAATAAAAATTATTTTTTAAAGATTTATTACAAAAATTTATGTTCTATCAGAGTTATTCTAAACCAATACAAAAGTCAAAATTTTGTATTTTAATATAAATAAAAAGATTTGATTTCTCATCGAAAATATATCTCTGCCTTGATAGAAATAATAACTATGTAAAAACCATTCAAATTATTTAATTTAAATAATCACAAATCAAAATTAAAGTGATCTTTGTTTTTAAATAATATTTATGCAATGTAAAAACTATTATACTCAATCAAAATTTATCAAATATTTTTATTAAAAATGTCATAATTCCATAGTACAATAAAAATATCACGTGATTTTAGATTTTATTTCCCTTTTATGAATGTCTTATATATTTTACATTTCAATGAACTTAGGTAGAGGAGAGGATTTGAGCAAAAACTTAAATTGAAAATCATTCCAAAAATTTAATCATCCTTCAAAAAAATCACTCCGCGATGGATTCTCCTGGATTCAACTTCTCAAGTGATCCATCTTGTTTTTTATCCGTTTGGATGGAACATAATTATTTCTTAAAGAGAGTAGTTAGTAGTGGGAGTCTTAAGTATCGGGATTTAGAGTTGGCTAATAGTTCTAATTTTATTGGTGAGGAATTTTTGTTAATCCAAAATATAAAATGTTTAGTTTACACTGAAACTGTTATAAAAGGTTTGGAATGAAAAGTCGGTTTGACAAAGTTATTTTTAAAGAATAAAGAAAATCAATGGCTAATTCGAGGAAAGAGGTGGAATTATGTTTTTTAAGAAAGTTCATCCTTGTCTGAAATAGGGTTATAAGAGTGTTCCATATGAATATCAGATTTCTAAAACAAAGCTTGCAGTATTGGCCTTTCATGTATGCAAATTCCTAATAAGGTTTAATATTTTGAGGTGTTGAAAATTGTTTTAAAAAAATAAAGTGATAAAGATTTCTTACTTTCTTATTAAAATAATTGTTAATAACTAACCATTTTCTCTTATTTTTTTATGTTTAATATTTAATATGATGTTTAAAGTTATTATATAGATACTTATACAATATTGTGTTTTTTTATTATTGTATTGGTATTTGTACAATTACGTTGTTATTATGATTTTTTTTACATTTTACATTTTAATTAATAATAAAAATACTTATAGGAAACAAAAAAATTTAATATTGATGGTAGAAACTTTCAAAACACTAACTAGGGAGGAAAATATATATTGAAAATTTCATGGACCACTTGATGGATGTTATTGGATATGTTGACCCAAATGGAATGGCGCAATGGTGAGATGGTGGGGACGTTTTCCCATCCACCCGGGGTCCATTCCAGGGGGTCAGAAAGTGCGCTTGATTCCAAAAATGGAATAGCAGGGCGCTAAGTTTTCGTATGAAAAAAAATGGGTATGTCATATGACAGAGTAAAAGATACATGGAATTTTAGATGTGCTTTATATTTTTCATATTTTACATTTTAAAATAATAAAAACAAATGGTTTGAAAAATTTGAAACCTTTCATAATGCTTTAAAAAGGGCTAAATTTTCAAAACATTATTTACAAAAATGACCATTATCTCTCTAAATGTAAGGGGACTAGGGGGTCCAAAAAAATGCACCCTCGGAAGACTCTTTGAGGCCAGTCATCCAGAGGTGGTTTTACTTCAGGAAACGATGTTGAGCGGTGAGAAAGCTAGAGATATAATGTAGAAGGTGCTGGTGGGTTGGCAGATGTGCTCGGTGGATTCACAGGGGCTCTCGGGAGGCTTGCTTTGTGTCTGGAATCCTTTAACCACTAAGTTCGTTCCTTATATGACTTGTGCTGGAATTATTCTGGATGGGAGGATTAAAGAGAAAAAACAGCATATTAGAATCCTAAATTGTTACGGGCCCTACTCAAATAGGGCTATATTTTTGGAAGATATAATCAACGCGGGAACTTTAAATGACCCGAGTCTCATTGTAGCAGGTGATTTAAACTTCACACTCTCAGCTAGAAAAATTTGGGGTTCTCGGGCGAGGCTAGATCCCTTAGTGGATTTCTTTTTGGAGCTCATCCTTGAGGCTAACCTAGTGGATGTGATTACTGGGCAGATGACCCCCACTTGGAACAAATGCAAAAGTAGGAAACATGGAATTGCGAAAGGCTCGACCGATTTCTCATATTGGTATGCCTTGACGACTCTTTGGAGCATTACAGAGCCTAGACCTGCAGCGACATCATTTCTGATCACAAGCCCATTATCTCACAGCTCGACCCAGGTATGAAGAAACCACTTTTTGCATTCAAATTTAATCATTTTCTGCTATTTGAGGATAATCTAATCGAGACCATAAAGGAAACATGGTTGGCCTATGATATCGGGTGGGAAGGAAACAAGATGGAACATTTTGCTCAAAAGATGAAAACCTTAAAAAATATGGTCATTAAATGGGAAAAGAAAAAGAAAGTTGAGTACAAGACAAAATTAATGGATATTGAAGGCAACCTTCGGCTTATTTATAACCATGCTTGTATTTTTTTTGAGGCAGGTTTAGAGATAATCAGAACTTGGGATGTCAGGAAAAATGTTATATTGCAACAAGAGGAGGAAACTTGACGCTTAAAAAGCCAAGCGAATTGGATCGAAAAGGGTGACAAAAATACAACTTTTTTTCCACATATATGCTGATAGTCGAAGGAACATCAATTCGATTTGGGAGTTGAAATAGGAGGATGACATAATCTTAAGCTCACAAACTGATATTGAAGAGGGGGAAAAAGCCTATTTTCATAAACTTTTCAAAGTAGATGGTAACACCAGCTTACTCAGTCAGATGGAGTTGATCCAATGTTACCCCATATTTTCCAGTCCTGAGGAAAGATGAAAGATCACCGAGCCTGTGTGTTGGCTTAAATAATTGGCTTGAGGTTTTCTATAAAGACCCAGGTTCTGCACGGTTCAAGGAACCAACAAAACCCCTTTTCATCGGCCCTTTCGGCAACAATTTGCGAACAGATTGAGGTCTCATTCGAGGCGAAGGAATGGGGGGGTTGCGGAGTCAGGTTTCCACAACTAGGTGATGAGTGTTAAACAACAGATTGGCGAGCAACGTGCTACGGAACTTGCGCTGTGGACTTCGGACTGCGTGAAGTTCCACTTCTTTGCGACTAACACTTCGGCTACCACGCATCCAAAGACTATGTGATGCAGGAAGATTTTTCGATGGTGGGACAACGCAACTGAGACTACGCTTCCTTTTACAACTTATGCAACTTACTAGATTTTACTTAATGCAAGAAGACGCATTCAATAAGCATAATGGACAGAATCTTGCGACCTTATATACTATAACAACCATGATATCATTGCGCACTTCCGGTGTTGTGCTTCGAGGGAGTCACACAGCGCAAACTCCACTAACTCTAGTGTTTACTCAATCACTTATGCACTCACTTATGCACTCATTCTTACTTAGAAATACTTAGACATCTAACATTCATCCACATATGCGATACGTAACATATTATTCCCATCTTCATTCTTTATGGTGAATACATATAAAAGTAAGAACATGTAACTGATAACCAAGATCTTAAGCATTCATTGTAAGAAAATATACAGATTCAAGCACATAAACAGTCACACAACACATAATTTAATTTGGTTCACCCCCAGGATGGGAGCTACGTCGACAAGAACTGTTGTTGTATTATCTTGGGAAGGGTACAACAGTTCCAGTCTGCGCACTCAACTGCAGAATCTCTTCTCTCTCAATAGGTCTTTGTGCATGCAGCTGCAGAGCCTTTACAATGGCATTCAGCAATGCAAACAAGTATTACTTAAGATTTGGCAATTCACAATTCAACATTAACCCTTTCCCTTACATAATGTGCCCTTTTATAGATCATGCCCGTAGGTCATGTCTTTACAATGCATAGGAAAAAACCCTAAGGTTTTCCAAAACTGTCGCGGTTTTCCCCTAACTGGACTGTTAGGCTCTGATAGCGACTTCTTCGTCATGGCCATCCTTTGCGCGTGGTCACGTCGCTTTCAGCCTGCCCTGTCGATCGCATGCCGACTGTTGCTTTCACCCTGTCGTTCCTTCTCTAATGGCCTTGTGCGACCAGTTCACGTCGTGCTTCCTTTGCTCGTGTGACCGGTCGCTTTCCTTCCGCACCATTCCTTACCCGCCTACTGGGGAATCATGGAGTGCTTCGACAAAATAGGTCGCTTTCACCGCTCGACCTTCCCTACATTCTTTACCAAAAGTAGGTGCCCTGCTAGCACCTGGCGATGCTACCACTTTGTGGAACCGGGTCTTCAGCTACACGGTTCCCGACCTGCCGATACTGCGCTACACTCAACTTCGCAGCTTCCAAAACTAACTTACCAAAAATGCCTTCATCTGAGTTGCGTTACAGCTCCAAAACTGTTCTTCTAAAAAATGCCTTACTTGGGCTAGGCCCAACACTGTCATTATTGGAAATTGAGGAAACTCTAAAAGAATTTGAGAAGTCCAAGATCCCGGGACTAGACGGTTGGACGATAGAATTCTTCATTGAATTCTTTGACATGATAGGTTAGGACCTTCTTGAAGTCATGGAAGAATCCATACTCAATGGGAGGATCACTGGTGCTGTTAATGCAACTTTCCTAAAGCTCATTCTGAAAAAGTCTTGCTTAGAAACCTTTGATGATTTCTAGCCCATTTCTTTATGTAATTTGGTTTAAAAACTTATCTCAAAAGTTATTGCAAACCATCTTAATCCATTCCTGACTAGATACTTATCTAAGGAACAATTTGGCTTTATGAGTAATCATCAAATTTATGACATTGAAGTGGAGGTGGCCCAAGAATGCATGCACACAATCAAATAAAATAAATTAAAGGTTGTGATTCTTAAATTTGACCTCGCCAAAGTGTATGATGGAGTCGATTGGGGATTCTTAAGACTCATAATGTTGTAGATTAGGATTTCCTTAGAAGCCACAAACTAGATAATGGGTGCATCACGTCTACAAATTTTGCGGGTACTAGTCAATGGAACGCCTTCCCCATTTTTTCGAAGCTCTAGGGGACTAAGGCAAGGTTGTACAATGTCTCCTTGGTTATTCTTACTCATGGTAGAAGGCTTAAGCTTACCGATTCATAAAGTTCACAGGGAAGGCTAGATCTTAGGGGTTCAGGTAGCGGAAGGCATCAGACTTACCCATCTGTTGTTCGTGGACGATGTACTCCTCTTTGGAAAAAGGGTATTGGGTGAATGGAAAGTCTTTAAATAATTCATCAAAACCTTCTTGGAATCCACGGGTCTGATTCCAAATGTGGAAAACTCCATTTTTCTAATTGCAGGCACAGATAATTAGTTCACACAGTCACTAGAGCAAATCTACCATGCAAGGTGGAGCCGATTGAAGTTGGACTGAAGTACCTGGAATTCCAATTAAAGACTAACAATTACAGAAAAGAGGATTGGAGATGGCTCCTTGAAAATGTGGATAAAGGGCTGGGGCACTGGTCTTACCGATGGTTATCAATGGGGGGAATACTTGTACTGATTAGGTCGGTGTTGGACAATATCCCAGTATACTGGACGTCAATGGTGAAGATTCCCAAATTCATACTGGACAAAATTCGACAAATGTGTTTATGTTTTCTGTGGTCAGGGGAAAAAAGACACCTATAAAATCCCTTTGGTTAGATGGGAAGGAATTTCCAAGTGCAAGCACTTAGGTGGTTGGGGCCTTAAGAACATCCATGACTTTGGGAAAGCACTGGCAGCTAAGAGTATGTGGCGTTGCTTGTTCGGAAATGGAATTTGGAGCTTTGTTGTGCATAACAAATATTTACAAAATCTACCAATGGTTGACTAGCTTCAGAAAGAGTAGATTTCCACGAACGGTGGTTCAAATTGTTGGAAATGCCTTGTTAATTCGATCGGAATTATAAAGGGTTGGTTGATATGGAAGCTAGGTTGTGGGATGGAAATCAAAATTGGAGTTGGTCCATTAATCTTTGGTACAAAATTCTCTTTTCTTTCTGCTCAATTACTTATGACACTCCGCAATCAGGGCATTATCGTCTTATCCAAGTTTATGATTGGTGATACAGGGAATCCCCTTGTTGGCTAACTACTCAAATGTTAAATATTCCCTCTTAGCAGCATGAAGAATGGAATAATTATGTGCTTGGTCTATCTAGTGTCAGATTTCAATTCTCAAATGATTAGGATGAATTATTATGGTCGTGGAACTCTGAATCATGAAAAATCACAACAAAGAAAGTACATGAGGTGATTATGGAAAACTAGGCTCCTGATCAATCCAAATGGTGGCACTCAAAGCTTTGGAAATGGAATTGTCCGATGAAATTGAAATGTTTTTTCTGGTTGTTCCTGGTAAATAATTTTTTAACTTGGGAGAACTTAATAAAAAGGGGGTGGCAAGGTCCCGATATCTACACACTCTGCAAAAAAGCACAAGAAACTACAAACCATTTGTTTATCACTTGTCTGGTTACACAACTTATTTGGCTTCTCTTGACATCGAGTCTCAAAATCACAAACTATTTGTTAACCATCTCTGTAGATCTTAGTATGCATAGATGGTATTTAGAGAACAAGGGTTACACCTTGCTTCCTGTACACATTTGCATGAACTATGGGAGCAAATAAATAGTATGTTGTTCGAGAATAAACCATTAAACATCTATTTTATAATAAAAATAGTAATATGAGACGTCAATGATTTTAAAGTCAGGTTTGATCCCAGACAGAGGTTTATACAACGCTTAGTGTTCAATAATTGGCCTTTTGGCCATTTTGATGGGGTCTCACAAGACTCAGGACACATTTCAGGTGCAGGGTTTGTTTTATGTATATCCAAAGATCACTCTTTCAGGGACTGGATGGGATGTGGTCCTGGAAAAAACACATGAAGCGAGCTTCTTGTGTTGGAGGCTCTTCTATTTTTTACAAGGATTAGAAACATTGTCTCTATTGTGGTCTATGGTGTCTCTAAAATAATAATCGATTGGGCTCAAGCTAAGGTTCAACTTCATGTTTTGGTCCTAGAATGGTGGCAGAGACACATCGTCAAACTTCAAGAATCTTTCCACACATTACATTTTCAACATATTTTGCGGGAACAAAATGAGGAGGTAGATCGATTATATAACCTAGATCTAAGTGCTCAGTAAGGAATTCTACATTTTGAGGAATGGCTCAATGGAAATAAGGTGGACCGTGACTCCATCCCTTTCTTCTTGTTCGACTAAACACCTGTTATTTCACTCCTATTTTTCTGTCAATCAGTTGTTTTTATGTTCTAGTATTGTCATGTAACAACCTTAGAAGGAGGCACTTTCAGCCGGGAGTATTTTATACTATGTTTTTCATGCTTGCTAGTATTGTATGTCAACTCATTTCTAGATGTTGGTTGTCTTTATGTTTACGGAAGTCGATCAAGAACAAGACTCATGTATAGTTTGATTCATAATGAATATCAACTATAGCTCTTTTTTCGGTGAAAAAAAAGCCGAATGTATTGAAATTTTTTGTGAACCACATCATGGCTATCAAGTGTTATATTTTAGCTATATTGAAGAACTTGTTACTTATCTACCTTCTCTTTAAAGCTCAACTTCATCCATTTTCGTATTTTTAAAAGAATTTGAATGTAATATGATGAGTAATTACTCTAGCCATGATGTCTATATTTGGCACATTTGTGTATTGGAAAGTGTTTTTTAATATTTTATTATAGTTTAGTATCTTCCCATAAAACCCACAACAAGAGCATGGGTGGTTTGTCCTTAGGTGATGACGTTTACCTTGCTTACACTAGTACAAAATGAGAGATAAATGACCAGGAGACCAAAACATTTGGTGACCACAGTTTTTTCAAGGGATAAATGACCAAAGTTGAGTGAGCCAACTAAAAATGACCAAGATAAATGATGAATTTGGTCATGGGATAAAATATATGACTATATAACAAGTAGCTAAACTAAGAATGACCACATAACAATAACATTAAGAATATGAATTAGTCATTTTTAGTTATATCACTCTGACAATTGAAAATTACAATAATTTTGACAATGAATTTGTACAATTTACTAAATTTTAACCCTCCAGATGGACTCAGAGAACGGTCTCCTTAGAGACCCTTTTAGGGGTTCTCTAAATCCATTTGTAGCGTTAAAATTTTGTAAATTGTAAATTTTAACACTACAGATGGATTCAGATACCCCCAGATTCAGAGTCCCCCTTCTAGGGGTGTTGAAAAATGTAACTTTGGAAGGTATTCTTATTGTATTATTTGGTTCATTTGTATTATTTGTATTGTACACCCTAGAGGGATTATTATTGATGTAATTGATCATGTAAAAGTCATTGAAAGAGTCAATGTAAACCCTACCCGTTAGGTCAGTCTGGAAAGATATAGAAAAAAATATTTTACTGTAAATTGCATAGGTCATCCCATTTCGGAGAGTCAAGTCGGCCCAGTTGGTAAAAATTTCAAGTCAGTTGATTAGTATAAATGAGGAGTTCGAACTCCTCATTTGGTTACCTCATTCATTCATTGAGTTCACATCAATAGGAGAGATAGAGTCAAGTGAATAGCTGCTTCTGGAGTCTTATTGTTTTGGGTCTTTGCACAAGGAATACTATTGTACACTCTGACAAATCTATATAGAAGAATTTTGTTGGGTTTTTCTGCCCCGCGAGGGTTTTCCCAGGCTAAAATATCTGTGTTCTTTTCATGTTGTTGTGCTTGTCTTTGTTTCAATGATCCTATTGCATTTGATTATGATGTTATGATGATAAATGTTTAAGATATTGAATAACCATTAAAATTATAACATGGTATCAGATCCATCCTGAAAGAATTCATTATATAGCCGTAACAACTGCTACTGCTACAATTGACGTAGATTAGGGCTTCATGCTTGAAACCCTAGAAGGAAAAATCTAGTCATCCAGGAATTTTCTTTACAAACCGCTTTTGCTAAAGGTTTAGGATATGAAACTCGAACATGCCGAAGATGAAATGTTGATGTCCTTGTGTGTGAGTTTTAGCCTCAAATTCGATGTACTTTAGGAGATATGATCCATAAAAATCAGGGTTCCAGCCTCTTCCAGAATTCAGTTGTAAACAAGTAACCTAGGGAGAAATACTATATCTCAGACTAGGAAGATCCAAATCGAATTTCGTAATATGTTACATAAAGGGCACATAATGTAGTTTCTCTGGTGTGAGTTTCAGAACCCAAAGTTGAAATTGTGACACGTGGAAGTCCATACAAGTTAGCTATCTTAAAAAATTCCATAAACAGGTCACCTTGGGAAACTTAGCAAAAGTTCCACTTGGCGAATCCAATATTGATCTAACTTGTGGGGTTAGACAGAGGACATATGATACTACCTCAAAAAAAAAATTTAGACCTTGAGGAGCATAAATGTTTGAGATACATTAGAATCAAGAAGAGACAATTCAGTAGAAGAAATTGAAGAAACTAGGGCATCAAATATTTTGCAATCTTCCCACAGATTTGGGAAAAGGAGTACATTGCTCAATTCGCCTTGAGGAGGCACATCTTTCTATCCAATCAGATTTTCAAGTCACCAAAGTTAAAAAAAAATAGTGTTTCTTTGTCAAACCCTAGGTCCACCAGAAGCAGTCTTCCAGAAAAGCATTAAAGCAAGCATCCAGTTGAAGCACTCTCATTGGTAAGTACTATTTTCTCTATTTCCATTTGAGGTTCTCTTTATATCAAGATGACACAATATCAAGCTTGAGAATAAGCTTGAAGGAGCCGAGAACTTACAGTTATGGAAGTATAGAGTATTTCTTATAAGAAGAGCATCACTTGGAAAACTATGTCAAAGAAGAAGTTGCAAATCCAGAGGGAGATGAGGATAAAGCTAAGCATAAGAAGAACTTGGTCAAAGCCAAGAGGATTATTGCAGACTCTATCAAGGATCATTTGATCCCACATGTATCATCCTTGAAGACTCCTCCAACAATGAGGAATATGTAGTTGATCCATAATTATTCAGCGGATAAGGTGAAATTTGAAGATGATTATCAAAGGAGTAGGAGAAGACTGCTACAAAGCTTTCGGAAAACCCATGAAGATGAAGATGATGCTCTATGGAAGAACCTCTTATTCATTTCATCATTTGGGATGCAGTTGTGATTAGTAATGAAGAAGAAGGGACACACATATTCAACACCAGTACATAGTTTCATGTGATATATGGTGTAGAAGACTTGCTCAACATTGCCGATCATAAGCAAGAAAGGAACAGGTCCTCAGAATCAGATGATGGAGTAGAGCACACTATCAAAGACTCTAGTAATTCCTGCAGGGAGACAAGGATCAAGAGGGATCCTACCAAACAAACAAATATAAGTATTTGAATTGGCATTTCCTGTATAACTAATTGCTTAAATGATATTGCTCATTTGTGTACATATTTATGTTCCTATATTTAGGAAGTGTATTATGCATGTTAGAGTGTTTGCATTGATGAACAATATACTACTAATATGCATGTGATGGGTAAGTGGCCTATGGTGTTGTACAACATTCCATTGCTACTTATCTAGAATGAAACCTCTTTGCTGACATGTTGGGAGTAGTGTACACTCTTAATGATGTTCTGGTAGATATGGAAGGCATCTAGAAAGTTACCTTATATATACGGGATATGGATGGATGTTTTAATAGTTGCATGACTATGTGACCTATGTCTTTATGCATAAGAATTTGTCATTATTAATATGTTTTTGAAACTATGAAATGTTCCTAATCGTGCAAATGGATTTTACTTGTAGGAAAGATCATGTACAATCACCTACAAATGATGCCACATATCCAAATTTTACCTATAAATTTTTTTTTTCCTAATTCATTTTTGTTTTACTGTTCGAAAGTATAACTCCACTTCCTAAAGTATTTCGGATTAAAAATACTACTTTCAAAACTACTTAATCAAGGACTGTGTCTGAACTGGATTGAAAGTGATGAAAGATGGATAATAGAATCTCTATATTTATATACTGCACTTGTAATTGAAACATTGAAATTGTCATGAGATTAAATATGCTTTTTACTGCACACTAACTCTAGGCTTTTTGGTTTGCATGCCTAGAGGCACATGGATTAAGTCTTTGGATCCTAAGAAAACCAAATCGGATCTTAAAAAGGTATGCATACCTTCCTATTCTTATTTACTATGTTAACGATCCTAACATAACTGTGTAGCGAGAGGTTAAGATGTGCTTATAGGATAAGGCAAGACCTAAGGTTTTGACCTTAGTCTCCCTAATTAAACAAGATTTACCCTACCTACAAAATACCATATAAAGTTTAAGCTATGGTTTAGGTTCCCTATCGAAATCTAAAGTTTCGATCCTGGTTTGGAATGAATAATCTCGTATGTGAACATTATAAGACATGGCTAAATTTGTATGATTAAAACTTACCATATAAAAATGTTTTGATCTTGCTTTATGACTGATGTAATGGCTTTGGACAGCGTGACCATAGTTTAAATGTGGCCATGTGATATACCTATGCTCTTCCAGACCTTGATTTCGTTGATTGTGTGCCAATCTCCCATCTGGACACCAGGCTCAACCATAACTGTTGGATTAACTTCGTTTTGAGGTTGGTTCCATTTTGAAACATGTGGACAATTAATGCACTGTCTCTTCGGACCGCGTTGATACTACTAGTTCTTGGTTATGTTTTAATTCATTTTCTTGGTTACGTTGTTCAGTTTACCAAAGGTTTTCTCTTGCTATGACCACAATAGTATGCACAAACCTTAACAAAGCGAAATGAACCTCCATCGTGCTTTGTGTAGAAGCGAGGGAGAAAAGGTTACAAAACTTGCTCTGCATTCATATTGAAACTCTCTGCTCGAACCGTGGAAGTTTGGGGAGTTACAGTTCTAAAGAAATTCCTTGGAGTTTTCTTCTTGTGATTTCAATTTTCTTATGTGGTTTTCTCTGTATGCATTACTATATAATTCTGGTTGGATTCTATTGCATATTTATATTCTACGGTATTTTGGATAAAAAGGTCGTTTGATTATCCTATGGGATTTTTTTTTATGAATTACTCCGTTCCTAGAAATTTGAATGGCCTTTCAGCTCTGTTCTTGAAACCTCCGGGTTTATAAAAAGATAAATAAAGGAAAATTGTATGTATGCTCACTATTGGTTCTCAAAAATACTATTATGCTTGTTTTATACAATCCGGTGTTTTAATTCCAAATTCGCATGGAAACAGGGTTTGAGTTATAGGATTTCCTAAATGCGAATATCTGATTGTTGAAAAGTAAATTAGTTTAGCTTTAATCAAAAGTAGTCATGGATTAACTCTTTTCTATTCTTGCATAATTTCTGTCTGCGTTTTATGTGTTTAGAAATTCCTACACAATTTAGCCTCTCGGATTCTATCTTGACCTATATGAAGTCATGAATAAAATGTTATGTATTTCTATTCAAGTCTTTCGGCTCTGTTCCTCTAACCTGTGTTGAATTATTACTCTTATACATTTTGTTTGTATAGATTTTGTATACCTATATATATTTATAATATTTAAATAACCTAAACATAGATCTATTTAAATGAAAATGTACTGATAGTGATAACTAAAATAAATTAAACATAACACATATATTCAATAATAAAAATTAAAACGCGAGATTTCTATCATTGTGTAATCCTCTTAAATCCATATAATAACCCTAACATAATTATATATTGGAATGTAAAGCATTCTACATATTATGTAATTAATAAAAATTATACAGTCATTAACATTATATAACTTATGGAAACATACAGCTATGAACATTGTAAAAACATTAATATAACCAGTACAATGTGAACAAAACATTTAAAAATTACAAAGTCAATACTAATAATATGTAGCAGCATAAGAGGATAGCAAAACCTGAACACTGTAAACAACTGAATCAAATATGAAGGTCGTTGTTCCTCCCAACCAAACTTCTAGAACAACCAAGATTACTTGCTCTGAAACCCCCGAGCTTGTTTGCTAAACCACAAGGACAAAGACTGAGCGATACTTGATTGCCAACTTTCAACTCTTAACTCAATAGTTCCTTTCCCTCTCCATCCAGAAGCTTCCTTCTCATTCAATGGATTCTCATTTTATATTTTTTCCTAGGACTTAGGTCATTACTTAGCCACCTGCTCCATTTCCTCAAACTTGAGTTCGACCTGATTTTTAGGGAGGATGCCTCCTACATCTTGTTGAGTTATTTAATAATTTGTCCAGCCACTTGGACTTTTATTCAACACTTGTCATTCCTCCATGTGGGTCAGCAAACACTCTTTCAACAACTTCCTTCAGATTGAATTCCCTTGTATATAATAATAATTATTCAAAAATTATTTATATGTTTATTTGACCACACTTGGTCAGAATAATAAAATAAAATAAAAATAATAACATCAAGTATTTAAAATTTATTTGGGTTCTTTGGTGTATTACAAACGAAGAATGATGAGACTTGTTCCGAAGAACAAGTGATGATGGTTCAGCGATGACATTCAAGAAGATTTACGAAATCAAGCATACTACATAAGTACAAAGCGATGGTTCTCTTAGAAAGAGGGAGTCAACTATGACGAGACGTTGCTCTAGTGGCCAGAAACACTTCCTCAGTGATGGATATTTCACTAGGTAAATGGTGTAATCTAAGTAGAAGTGTATATCGAGCAGCCTCCAAGATTCGAGACTCTCTATAGAGAACCACATGTGTGCAGATTGAAGAAGGCTTTGTAGGGGATCAGAAGGCACCCATGGGATAACATGATCAGCTTGAGGATCACCTAGAGAGATGAGATATCAACCTTTGCTACAAGGTTGAAGATGAGGACCTCATAGATGGGTTCAAGAGAGAACTTGCAATAGAGCTTGAGATCTTGGTATCCCATGACCTAGAGAGATTACATAGATAGATACACTGAGGATTAACAAAAGAGAAGGCTACCAGTCACTCCAATGCAGAATGTCTTGATGCAGAGAGTACAAGATATAAAGGAAGGATAGTGCTGAGTTAAAGAGGGAGCAGGAAAGCTCCGCTTCAGAGAGAGTGACTATAACACAGATTGAGAGACATTATTACTTAGCCTCTATTCGTGGAAAAAGTTGTTTGCCTCAGTATCTTAGGGATATGCTCAGAGTGATACCAGATGTATTCCCTCATGAAGAGGAAGTATATGTAGTGCAGTTTGAGGTAGGTACCCGGAACATGATATGGAAAGATAGATGGATTTTTTACGAGCTTGGGCTTTACCAAGAGTAAAGTGGATTCTAACCTTTACTACAAGGTTTAAGAGGGAAATATTGTGACTCTACTATTATATGTAGATCGTTTGTTCCTGAAGGGTGATGAGAAGCTCATAACAGAAACGAAGAAGAGGAATCTTGCCTCATAATTTGAGATGAAAGACCTGGGTATGATGCACAATTTCTTAGGTCTTGAGGTGTGGCATAATCCAAAGGAAATTTTCCCGAGTCAAAGAAAGTATGCAATAGAGATCCTGAATATATTCAGGATGATGGACTGCAAGGCTATGGCCACACCTATGTCATCAAATCTGAAGTTGACGAGTGATACTTCTTCAGAACTGGTGGATGCCACGGTATATAGGCAGATGATTAGTTCACTGATGTACTTGATGAACACAAGGCCAGATTCATGCTTTTGTGGAAAATGTAATGTACTAACTAGGAATTTTGATACACTAACTAACTCTCCTATAAGACTCAATGAAAAACAATGGACTCTGGTGACTAGTTTGACTGTAGGTAGGCAAAATCAAAGTATTATGGAGGGGATGAGGAATATGCCAGCTGATAGAACCTTTTTACAAAGTACTGGGACGATTAATGTTTTGAACATTAGCCAGGATGAATTCCACTTCAATGCTCCTTGGAACCCCAGCATATGCAAACTAGAACATCAACTAAGCATTGAATGAGAACCAATGGTGAAGGATTTTGAATTAGGGAGGATAAATAAAATCAAATAACAGTCAATGGACAACCTAGGTTTTCTTCAGCAAGTTTGGTAAGGTTATGAGGAAGTATCACAAACATACAAGAAAAATTGCTTTCTAGGATTGCACAACTAGGCCAAATTCAGGATTTCCAAAATAGTTCGAGAGGCTCATGAATTTATGATATTAAGCTTGGGACGAGTAATAAGGAATATTAATTAACATCATAAATAGAAATCACTTCATTTGGACCACTACTCATTCATTTATCACACAAGTTCTGGAAACTAGCTCAATTTCATTGAAATCTAGACTAGGTGCAAGAAGAGGTATTGGAATCATAATTTTATTCAGTATAACTTTAGAATTGATATCAGAGATCCATTATTGCAGTAATATCATCCATCCATAGCTGACTCATACATCAAATAGTTCTCAAGAATGAGATACAACCATAAGAAACTCTTTCATCAGGAAAATTAGGAAAATACTCATAGATCTGTATGGGGAGCTATCAAATCTCTGTCACAGTATTGTACTCCATTGGTGCATAATTCGGGACCTGCAATAATATCAATGACAATGGATGAATACCATCATCCTCTCATAGGAAGTAGGGGCACATCTCTCAAGTCACTCATGCACAATAGCACTCAGTCCAATTCTTCAATTGTCAAAAGATGTGAAATGGAGTTGCAATCCTCCTTTTATATATTGAGGTGAATTTTTTAGCAAGTACGATAGGCTAAGGAACCCTCATGGAGTGGATAAGGTTTCTTTGCTTTCTGCTTTAGCTTTTTCCTTTCTTTCTCCTTTGCTTTGCTTTCTGCTTTAGCTTTTGCCTTGCTTTCTGCTTTGCTTTGTTTTTGTTTTTGTTTTTGTTTTTGGTTTTTCTTTTTCTTTTGCTATTTCTTTTTCTTTTTCTTTATCCTGTTTTTGATTTTCTATCCTTCTTTTTCTTGCTTTTCTACCTTATCTTGCTTTTCTGCTTTGTCTTGCTTTTACCCTGCTTTTATGCCTTACCCTACTTTTCTGCTTTGTCCTTCTTTTTCTTGCTTTTTGCTTTATCCTGCTTTTCTACCTTTGTCCTACTTTTCTGCTTTGTCCTTCTTTTTTCCTTCTTTTTTGCTTTGTCCTTCTTTTGTCTTGTTTTTTCTACTTTATTATGCTTTGCTGATTTATTCTTCGTTCTTCTCCTTTTCCTACTTTCCTTGCTTTGACTGCTTTATATTTTCTTATCTTGCAAGTTACCTCTTAATCAACCCTATCCTCTAAGGCACACTTGTTGGAGTAGATAACTGTTCTAGAGGTTTTCCAATTTAGACCTAGGTTCTTTGCGGTTTTGACTTAACCAACAAAACCCCTTTTCACTGGCCCTTTCGGCAACAACCTGCGAGTAGGTTAAGGTCTCACCTGAGCCGAAGCTATGGGGGTGCTGCAGAATCAGGTTTCCATAGCGATGTGATGAGTTGATTGGACAAATACATTGCGTAGCGCGCTTCGGGCTTGCACTGCGATTTGAGGGCTGCGCGACGACTGCCTTCGTCGCGATTAACACCTGTGCAAGCTAAGGGACTTGCGCACCTGGCGCATCCACGGACTGCGCGGGTCAGATTCATTCACTCAACAAAATAGCGCAACAGACTTATGCACTTCCTCTTTGAGGGTAACCGATATTAATGACTTCACTTAACACTTGTTCTTTCATTTTCTGTCATAGATTACTTAGCTTTATAACTGATGCAACTAACAAGGTATATAGTACTGCGCACTTCTGGTGCTGCGCGTCAAATGACTTAGATAACCCAATCCCCACAGACACAGGTGATTATTTAACAACTAATATATTCACAGACTTAGAATACTTTGCATTCATCATTCATCCGGTTATGCAATACTTAACATATTATTCTCATCTTTCTCCTATGGAGAATACATATAAAAGCATTAACATCACAACTGATAACTAAGAATTCATGCATGCATTGTAAGCAAACAGACAAGTGCAAAATACAAACAATCACACTACACAGGATTTAACATGGTTCACCCCCTTGGATGGAGGCTACATCCACAAGAACTGTTGTTATATTAGTCTTTTGGGAAGGGTACAACAGTTCTTAGTCTGCGCACTCAGCTGCAGACTCTCTTGTCTCTTAATTAGGTCTCTGCGCACTCAGCTGCAGACTCTCTTCTCTCTTAATTAGGTCTCTGCGCACTCAGCTGCAGAGCCTTTACAATAGCTTCAAGCTCTAAAGATTCAACAATTTCAATGCTTATCAAAATGAAAAGTTAACCCTTTCCCATACAAAATATGCCTTATTTATAGATCATACCCGTAGGTCATGTCTTTACAATGCGTAGGCAAAAACCCTAAGGTCTTTCCAAAACTGGTGCGGCTATCCGCCACCCTGGCTGTTGCCGTCGACAGCTTGATCCGCCTGCTCCAGGCCATCTTGTTGGGCCACTCGTGGCTTGCACGCTCCTCTAACAACCGCAATCCTCAAAACGGTTACAACTGCATCGTGGCCTGTCCCTTTACGCCCCTTTAGCTTGACTGTCTTTCTCATCCTAGTGGCTTAGCTGTGTTGGAGAGAACTCACTATGGCTTGGGGTAGACCACAACAGACAACTGACTACCAGAAATTAACTCAATTCTCAAAGCTATGCCATATAAATGACAATGCTAAGATAATGAAGAATATAACCAACCTCGATCCAAACGTTTGATGTAGATCCCCATTGGAGCTTATCCAATCCGTGCACTTGAACCTGCAAATTAGTCTTGACAGCCAATATACAACAAGTGTGTATAATATATAAACAAGATTAACATCATCAATAGCAATGGTCCATGATATCATAAGTAAATGCAACCCAATGTAATATAAATAACATTCACAACATTAATGGACGAGAATATGAGTATTTATATTAATAAATAACAAGAAGTACAATGTGATACGACCTCTTACCGGCAACCAATCTGAACCAAGATCTGGATCAACCCACTTGTGCCTCCACCACTTCAATCCTCCATGGAATGGAAAATTCAAATTATGATAGGAGTTTGGAAGGTGAACATAGAACGTTCACAACTACAAGGATCAATGAGTGTAGACTCAAGATAGGGCAAAAATCCACTAGAGTTCTCTTGCTCTTCTTTCTCCTCCCATCCATAAGCCATATGTGCTCAATATATAGTCCTCCCAAAGGTAAGTGAAAGAACACATCGAGGCATTTCAGGGAAAATGGAGGGCCAAAGGTCACCCTATGACCACTTTTTGGGAGTAAAAAGTAATTAACTAGTGATTTTTGCCATTTTACATGCTACCCGCGGGCTATAGTGATGCAACTTGCGGGTACGCCCTCTATAATGATGCAGCTAGCGTACAAGGAAAAAATGAGGAAAATAGTGTGTCTGAAGGATATAAAGTGGATCTGAGTCAGTGAAATGGATCCTGCAGGCCAAAGAGTGCTGATGCTCACAAGGTGGAAAATTATGTTGTAACACTAGCTTCTCAACTGCTTGCCACCACTATCCTTGACAGGTCTCTTTCTTTTGCCTCTATCCCATTCCTTACTCAAAATAGGTCATTTCCTCATCTGACCTTTACTTATATTCCTTCCCCAAAAATAGCTGTTGCGCGGGTCCTGCGCACCAGCATAGCTGCGCGACTGAATATGCTCAGCAAGCCACGCATTCGATGATGTTATGCCTTCTTACTGCGCAGCTCAAAACTGTGTTTCAACAAAATTGTACCCACTTGGTCCATGCCAAATAGGCCCCTAACACTTACTTGTGGCTCGTCCAGAGCCACCTCAGTCCAGCTGCTCCATCTATGCCTCTTTTGAAATCCCTGCCCACACAATGAATTCTTCAACGGTTGTACTCAGCTGTGCAACTACCTGTTTTACTTCCTACTCGCATTCCTTTACTTTGTCGAGCATTTCTTGTGAGGCAGATTCCAAAGTTTCTTCCTTGATGTGATTTTTCGATGTCCGAAGTTCTTATAACTTTGCCTCAATGTCATCGGTCAAGGTAAGTGCTTCTTCCATTAGTGGCTGCAACCTCACGGAGGTTTCGGCTTCCTTTTCCCTTAAGGCCTCGAGCTCCTTCCTTAGCGCCTTGGTTTGCTCGAAGGCCGTCCTCTTCTGGCGGACTGGTAAGTCCTTCATGGATGCATCTGTTGCATCCAACTCTTGTTGTTTTTGCTTCCTCTCCTCATGGATACTTTGCAGCTCCAGACTTTCCTGCAGTACGCTCCAAATGTTGGAGACGTCGTTTGATAAGTTCTGGCACTACGCCACTGCTGTGCAGATGCTTTGCATGGAAGCCCTTATTGCTTCTGCTCTTGCTTCCTCCTCTTGCATATTTGTGTCGACTGGCTGTCGTTCTGCTAGTTCAACCATATCTGCCTGATGGGAAGCCTCCATCCCTACAATTTTATCGTGGTGGGAGATATCCAACTCCCTCATCTGGTCCTGTAAACTGCTCACAGCAGCACCAATCTGCAGGATATCTGCTTCTACTTCTAGCTCTTCTTCAACTGCAGGGAGCTTCACGCAGACAACCGATACTGCCCCTCTGATCCTGCGCTCTTTTTCCTGTGTGCGCTGAATCTCCCTATCCTTCTGCTGACATTCACCTTGTAATATTTTGTAATTTTCTTCAAGCTGGCAGCGCTGATTATGTGAGATGATGTCTCGCTCATGCAGTTCATGCAATATCTAGGTGTGCAGCAGGTGCAGCCCTTCTGTTGGTAGCACAGTTACATTAAGTTCCAAGTGTGTGAGCAGCCTCGCACTTTCTGTCATCTCATCTGTTGGATACACAATCGACAGTGGCACGATCTTAACTAAGCGTGTTCTTGGAGTGAAGGTCGGCGGCCTTCGCATGTGTTCACTTGATTCCCCTGAATCAATGTTCTGGGCTGGCTCTCTAACCATATCGCGATGGACTTGTTCCATCCTTAAAACTAAACTGCTCAATTTGTCAATATTTTCGTGGACCTGCGCCTCGTCTAGTTTGCTGGGATTTCCCTTAAATACAGGAACATCCTCCAGATGCGCAGCTATTCGTGATGCTATCATTTCATAGTCATCATCTTGCAGTATTCTTACTAGTGGCAGTCTTGTAGCCTTAGATTTCTTCTTTTGTTGTTTATCAGGACTTCCAGTAGCTGGCTCTTTTCTTTTGTCGCCTACCTTTGGTTCTTTTCTTGTCTCGCCTGCGTACTGAGCAGGGTTCGAGGTTGATGCACTCTAGACTTCCACATCTTTGTCTTCTTTGTTCTCTTCATCTTCCTCATCTGATGGAGTGATGACCGATTCTAGTGCATGTGCTTTCCACTCGCCAAGCCAATCCTCAATTATTAGCTCAATCATTGGGACCCCCAGCTGATACTGTCCCTCATACCATTTTTCTGCGTTTAGGCGCGGCTGTATAAAAATGGAATGCAACTCGGCCTTGAAAAGTATGAATGGTTTATAGTGGGTTGTCACTTCTTTTGTGATGTGCAAGCTTTTCTCAATCACAGCGTGCAGCTGCTCGAAGAGAGTGAGGAATTACAAATTATTAAGCCTCTGCTTCTCTGCATTAGTAGATGACCACATATTTGCAAACCGCACTACATGACAATCTTCCTACACTATCGGTAGGCCGTTCTGATGGTTGGGTTCCTTCCATCCCACAAAGGTGATAAGGACCAGTATCCAACTGAAGTAGAAGGGGTACCCCCTATCCTGCACATCTTCGATATCCAACAATAATTCGTTCAAGAGGAAGTTCTCCCAATTGTATTCATGGCTGTCCATAGCCTTCACAGCTAAGGCTACCACCGAAGCTGATACCTGCGCTGGTCTAGACTTCCTCAGAAGTCTTCTTTCCAACAGCTGAATGGTGAACCGCAGGGGTCCAATTGGAATTGGGTCGGTCTCATACCCCTTGTTCCCTCTTGTTAAGTTGAATGTAGTTTTGATGCTTGCAGCTAACTCTTGATCATCCTTTTTTCCCACAAATTCCTTGGAAGGGTCGTCACCCTTCTTACTTAACCCCGTGATTCTGGCTATGAGGTCCACGGTGATATTAACTTTAAAGTCTAACCAGATGTATCCCTGGTGCGTGAAAGAAAGCAACATACGCTCCACAACCTTATATTCCTTGCTACGCCCGAAATGTGGGATGCGCAGCAGGTTAAGCAGGCCCGCTCGGAATAGCGGTACTGCCCAGTTCATAGGCACAACTTCTGCCTTGTTCATGTCTGGATTATTTCCTCTCTACATATATCTGTCTATCTGTAAATAGGGAAATTTTTCGGCCTCCATTAGATTAAAATCAGTCATCTTGCATTCCATGATCTTACCCAGCAGATCATCTCTCTTCCGTACGCGCTTTGCCATTGGCAGCATTGGGATCACATATTGAGGGTTCTTTTGCAGATGTAGTTCTGGGGAATCACTCTTCTGTGGGCTGATATACACTGGAATAACCCAAACTGGTGTGGGTGGGTTCCCTTGCAGAACCTGCTTTGGAGTAACTGGTGCCTCTGGCTTCTGCGGCGCTACCGCTGGCTACTTATCTTTCTTTTGTTGTTGTTTCAGCTGGCTCGGCTTCGATCCCTTAGATGGTCCTGGATTCTCTAGTGTAGTTTTCTTTTGTGGAGGCTTCATGACTCCACTTAGACCAAAACGTTTGAGCTTGCCTAGAATCTCTTCTAAATTCTGCTCGTCGGACATAAACGCAACGAGTAGCAATGCTTTTTGCTGCTTCGGCTCTTATAATCCTCTCACTCTGTAAAAATTCAAATTCACGGTAAAACTGGCTAAGGGCGTGTGCATGAGTATTTATAGTATCTTTACCGGATGGTGCGGCCGTTAATGAATCATCCGGGAATTAAATGTTACATCATCTTAGCAAATCTCGTATAGATCTCCGTCTAGGGTGACATTGAATGCATCGGGAATGGCTAGATTAGGCATTAAGTGCCAGTGTTGTGGGATGAGATCTTGCCAGATCATTGATCTTTTCCCGTCGTTCTTTACGTCCTGTCAGGTTAACTTCCTTTAATTGCCAGGGTGTAATGGTATTGCTAGGCTGTCTGATAGTCGATCAAAAATTCAAATGCCAATCCCGTCGGGCGGATCCCGTTATGACCCCGGTCACTTTAGTCTTTACGATGCTCAAATGGATAGGGTTTTCTAGAAATGTGTGATTTGGCTGGTGCCGTCCTTTTGATTAATGGTTTAATACCCGGCTGACAACTGTCAAAGTCATATTTTCTCGTCACGATCTACTGGCGGTTCTGACATTATGGTGTGGATTTCATATGCACGTCTTTGTGATTGCTGCGTGACTTTAGTTGTACTGCATGTCCCTAGTCACTCCTTCTTGCTTCGCATAGCTAGCCCTTTTCCCTTTTAGAAGCGCGGTTACCTTGCTAGCTCTGTATTATGTAGCTCTCTTTTTTTTGCACACGCAGCTTCAGCAGTGCTGCGCGGTACATATGCTTTTTCCATGGAAATTTTTCGTACAGAGTCTTCATACTTTCTAGTGCCCAATTTCAACTGTACTTGACACTTAGAAATATTCTTGTTTCTGCTCATTTGGGATTCTGTGAAGCAGGACTATCTCGATAGAGTTTTAGTCTGCTTCCATTTATCAAAATTGGCAAGGTATCTCCTGCTCAGGTAGCTAACTGAACTGCGACACCGTTAGTAACATGGATTACAATATATGGGCCAAGCTAATGCATCTTAAATTTTTCAAGAAATTTCATGAATTTGCTATCATACAGGAGGACTAGATGACCTACCTGGAAACACTTGCTCTTGATATGTAGGTCATGCCATGCTTTTTCCTTTTCTTTCTATACTTGTTGGTGGAATCCTGCGACGAAGCGATCCTCCTCCAAACCAACTAAGTGGAGAAGCCTTTCTTCTAGCGCTGCGCAGTCTGCCATGCCTGTAAATGCAGCTATTCTCAAGCTAGAAACAATGTACTCCATTGGCATTATTGCTTCTTTCCCGTAAGCCAATTTGAATGGTGTATGTCCCGTCAATTTCTTGTAGGTAGTCCTGTATGCCCATAATACAGATGGAATGCGCAGGTCCCAATCATCCCGATTAACGTTGCATATCTTGGTTAGCGCATTCTCCAATACCTTATTGAATGCTTCAACAGTTCCATTCACCAGCAGATGATATGACGTACTACGTTGATGATGAACGTGGAACTCTTTGGTCAAGGCTTCAATAGTTCTATTCAAAAAGTGAGTTCCCTGATCACTCATCAAAATATTCGGGCATCCGAACCTTATCAGGATGTTCTCATAGAGAAACTTTGTGGTTGTAGCTGCGCTACAGTCTTTTGTTGGTTTTGCTTTTGCCCATATGGTGAGGTAATCAGTAGCAGTACTGATATACCTTGCACCAGTCCTCTTCCCTGGTGGGTTTATAGGTCCCACAAAATCAATGGCCCATTTCTCGAATGCCTGTAATGTCAACTGTGGATTTAATGGCATTTCTTCCTTGCACGACAGCCTTCTTATCCTTTGACAAACATCGAAGCTCTGACAATGTTATTTTGAATCTTTATGGATAGTAGGCCACCATAGACCTGCGCGCAATATCTTCTACGCAATAGCTCTTCCCGCGTAGTGACCTCCTGTGACTCCTGAATGTGCATCAACCAATATGAATGGTTTCTCATGCTCCAATACGCACCTGCGCAGTACTTCTTCTGGTCCCAACTTGTATAGCTGACCTGTGATTATAGTGAAGTCTGTTGCATGCACTACCAACTGCTTCTTTTGCTGCGTAGTTAAATCTGTAGGTGCCAACCCTGTGATTAAAAAGTTGATGATGTCCTGATAATAATCATCGGCAACCTGTATAGCAAACAACTGCGCATCAGGCAGATTGTCTTCCAGATTCGTAGGTTCTTCTTCTTACTCAATCCTTGACAAATGGTCAGGTCCTAGGTTCAACCTGCATGGCTTAACAACAATTTCAAAGTCATACTCTTGAAAGAGTAATAACCATTTGCATATTCACCCCCCTAACACTTGCTTATTGACTAGGTATTTCAAAGCAGAATGGTCAGTGAACATAGGGAAGTGCACACCCAGTAGATAGTGTCTAAACTTCTGCAACACATATACCATCGCGAGTCCTTCTCTTTCAGTAGTAGTATAATTATTCTCAGCGGATGATAGATTTCGGCTGGAAAATGCAATGGGATGATCAATACCTCCCTCTCATGGCTGAGCAAGAACAACACCCAATGCTATACACGAAGCATCAACATGGACGTGAAATGGCTTCTCCCAGTCTAGAAAAACTAGGATCGATGCCGTGACCATCATCTCTTTTAATGTGTCAAAGCCTTGTTCACATTCCGCGTTCCAGATGAACAACACATCTTTCTTTAACAACTTCTCCATGGTTGCGGTTATCTATGCATAACCCTTTATAAATTTCCTGTAATACCCAGTATGCCCCAATGCGGTGCGCAGTTGCTTAACTGAATTTGGCGCGTGCAAATTGACAATGACTGCGATCTTCGCAGGATCAACCATCAAGCCCTGTTTACATACTATGTATCCCAACAGAATCCCATAAGGAACACATAAAACACATTTCTTCAGATTTAACGAAATCTGATGCTGTCTACATTTTTCCAGCATCATCCTAAGGTTCGCGGTATGGTTCTTCAGTAAACCGAAAATAGTCCAGCCATCAAAATAAACCTCTAAAAACTTATGTATGAAATCTTTAAATGCTGCGACTACCACTCTAGAAAATATGGCAGGTGCGTTCTTCAAACCAAAGGGAATTACTGTGTACTGGAACAACCCCCATTCTGTAGCAAACGTAGTCATGTGTCTATTTGCTGGATCAATCCTAATCTGATGGTATCCAGAGAATCCATCAGTAAAAGAATACGCCCCATTCCCTCCAACGTTATCAAGCACTTCATCTGAAAGGGGTAGGAAATGGGTCGTGCATCGAAGCATCGTTAAGTTTTCTGAGATCCACACAGATCCTGATCTCACCCTTTGTTTTCTTATCTTGGATAACAATTGGGCATATCCACTTAGATTCTTCAACCGGCTCAATGATCTTTGCATCAAGCATCTTGTCGAGTTCTGCTTTAAATCATTCTTTGTAGCACAGGTTCAGTCTATATGGCCTCTGCTTCACAGGATTCACGCCAGGATTAAGAGGAATTTTCATAACTCCTAAGTCTCCCAAAATGCCTTTCATCTCTGTGAACTTGGTCGGGAATAATTCCTGATATTTCTGTAGTATGCTCGTGACCTCCTCAACTGTGTCTTCATCCTAATAGTCTCCGATAGCTGCGAACTTTGGCTCTTCACTGGTGCCAATGTTCACTTTCTTTGTTTTCACAGGTCCACTCATATCTGGAATTTCCAGTGGACGTCCTTCTACCTCGCGCACTTCTTCTAATTTAGGTATTTGTATATTGCGCGGGTCCTCCTCATCGTTTTCTGCTCTATCCTCACATTCTTCGGTGAAGTTATAACTTTCCATGGCATGCTCTGCCTTTTCCTTCCAATCTGGTTGTATGATCGCAGGTACACTGTCTGATCCAAAGAATTCTTCTAATGTCATGTTTCTCTGTGTGCAGTCTTGTGTAAATATTTTTTCCTTAATAACCTGCAAAGCGTCATTGATACTCAGATGTTCGTCTTCAAAACTGAAGTCCTTCTAGAAGCTCATAGTTAGGACAGACCAATCCTTTGTGCCCCTGCGCAACTCCATGTCTAGGTACCACTTCTTTGGAATCAGTTCCTCCAGCGTATGCACAAACAGATGCACCCATTTTGTGTGTGGCCTTTCTTCCCAAGCTTGTGAACAAGCTTCAATATGATCCATTGGATCCGTTTGTCCATTATATTTTTCAAAAGGTAGTGTAACCTTCTCAGCAAACCTGATCTACATCTTAATTCTACATTGGTCCCATGTTGTCAATGTCTTCTTATGCACAGCCCACCATCTGGAAAGTATCTCGCGCAATGCCATGTCTAATGCTGATACGTGGTATTCATCTGCAACTGCTGCAGTATATTCTTTGATAAAGGAATAAACATTAGATAAACCATCATAGGTAGGGATTGGAGTTAGCTCTTTTCCAATCCAGCGGAGTGACTTCGTGATATGCGTGCATCTCCTGGCAGATACTTCATGTAATCTACTTTGCCAATTTTCTAGTCCTGCATTAGAGTTAGAAATGCAAGAACTATCACAGCGCCAACTAAGTGTGCCATCCGCAGTAGGATTAATATAATCCTCATCATTGGTAGTCATTTTGTAAATGTGATCTAAGTCTTGAGCTCTGGATTCCTCCTGAATCGGCTCAATGTATCATTCACCCTGCGAAGGGTCCAATGGTGCGATGACCCTTATGTCCTATCCTTCAAATATCATCTTCATGGTCTTGAGGTTTACAATAGTGGAGTTAGTCATTGCCCAGTCGATGCCTAGCAGCGCTGGATAAGGCTGGCTATCATCCATGATTTCAATCACTTCGAAGTTTGCATAACTTCACACTCCATCAATGTCAACGATGGTATTGGGTAACCACCCAAAAGGTATAACTTTTTCCTGATTGGCCATTATGAGATGTATAGGTGACCACTGCAACTTTGGTCTCCCCATCTACTGCCATGTCTGCTTGGTTAAGACATTCACTTTTGACCCGAGATCAAGAATGATCTTGTCCATTTCATAGTCCCCAATCTGCGCACTGAGCCTCATTTCCCTTCCTATTCTTTTGGGAATCCGGATGTTATGAATTGCGCCACTGGCAGTCTCCCTCTCACTTCATGGCTTGTATAGACTTAATAGTTTTTCTAGTTCCACGAGAGCATCCTTGCTGTTTAATAACTTCATGCAGCTCTGTAGGAACTACGCAACAGAAGTGTCGGTGTCTATTGTGATGCATGTCTGATCATATGTAGCTGGCCTATCTTGTATTTGCGGTACTTCACCATGCAATGGGATTCTTGGCGAAGTGGGTCCCGGTTCTTTGAACATGTCCTGCGCGTCTTCAAATACCTCTTTATTTTTCTCCAAGTCCAAGGTAGGTGCTTTTGTAGCATCTTTTCTAACCCATATTTATTCAGCAGGAGTTCGCTTAGTATCGAACTGTCCAGAAGTCGAAGCTTCTGTGCATCTGTCTCTTCCTGTAGCAGCGCCACTTCATGTCATTGCATTTATACCCAGATTTGCAGTTCTTCTCTTTGCTGCGATGAATTGAATGTTGGGGTTCAGTGGTTCTGGCCTCTTTTGCTTCTGCATTTCTACCTCTATCACAGGGAAGTCTTCAATAACATGATCGAATGATTTACAATAGTTACATATAGTGCATGGGTTGATACAATCTCTAGATACATGACCTGGCTATCCACAGTTATAACAAATTACTTGACCTTGGCCTCTCCCTTGCGCCAGGCCGTTATTCCTTCCTCTCCCGTGGTATCCTCCGCGACCTCTGTATGCTCCTTGATCATGCTGCGCATGATCCTGTTTCTGTGGAGTCTCTTCCTGGACTCTGTACACTCCTCCATACGTATGCTCGATATCTTTTTTCCTCTCCAACATGAGTTCATATGCGCAGCAGTTGGATTCATCATGTCGAACTAATTTACAGAAATTACAATAAATATTTTTAGGTGTTCTTACGTATTTCTGAATCATGTAGCAGTCTTCTGGCCGATGTCCTCTAGTTCTACAAATTTCACACCATGGGACTTGGTTCGGATTCAATGGGTTTGGTCCACCCATGTTAATGAAATATTGGAATAAAGGACAATTATCCTTAGTGTGTACTTCGCCCTTACATCTGTTCTTTTCCATTCTTCATACTTTGTAGTTCTAGAGTCAAGGTAGTCAACTGGTTCTGAATCTGTGACATCCCAGTGCTACTTTCTCGAATGGGTGAAGCTTCTAACTTCATCGCAATATCCAAGGCCTCTGCCTGCGATGCAACCTTCTGCTGCATCAATGGTTGTCTGATGTGAGGCAACAACACGGCTATAAACCATTCTTTGTGTTGCTGCAGTGCTATCACAAAGCTTACTTGGTCTAAAAGTGTCTTAAATTTCTAGTCAAATTCCCAGACTGTCTCACTTGGTTTCTGCTTGATCTCTTTTAACTCTATAATACACTGTGATTCTGATTTCGGCTTCTTGAATTCTGCTAAGAGCGCGGCCTTAATCTCTGCTAGGGTTCTATTATGTCCCTATGAGTATTTCATGAACCAATGCAAGGCTCTATCCCGAAAAGTGATGACGAGCTGCACTTGCTTGACAACATCATCCTACACTTGCTTTACACTCCATACGGATTCATATAGAAACCAATGTTGATCAGGGTCTTCTAGACCCGTTCCCTTGAATATCGGCAGTTTTATATCATTATTTGTCATCCTTCTTCTTGGTTGCGTGGCACCCTGAGTGGTGTTTTGCGTAGGGTTCTGGGCGTTAAAAGTAAACACGGTATTCAGAGTGGTGTTAGGGATACTACTCTGTGTAGTATTCTGAGGATGGATATTTTGAGTTGGGATGCTCTGAGTCGGAATAGTCTGGGCACTCTCACCTGTGGTGTTACAAGTATTGACGTTTTGCAGGGTGGGTTGCGAGGTGCTCGCAGCGGACAGGTTCCGGGTTGATGGGTTCTGAGATAGGGGATGCGCGGTATTTGTAACCAGCGGATTCTAAGGCGTAATAGGCTGACAAGTGGCTAATGACGGCGCGGTCTGACTGGTAAGGTCACATGGAATTTCGGTATTTACGTGGAGTCCAGGTCCTCCGGGATTCTTTTCTTTATTGAACTTATATCTTTTTCCACTTCTCAGATTATGGGTTTCGTCGTCAGATCCACTATATATACTGTCTACCATGACAGATGTAAACAAAACTTTCACTGCATTCTAAAAACTCCCTTCTCAGCTAAAAGCATTTTAATATATAAACTGAGGTTGTTCAGGTACTTACCTTTGAAACCTTTGAAAAACTCTCTTTCAGCTGCGCTATAGGACTTTAGCATGTCCACAGCAAACTGCGTCACGAAGCTCTATAGTGTACTGTCCACCCAGAAGTCGACTATGAGTATAAACGGACTGTCTAATTCTTTGAGTGTTTCGATAAGCTCTGGTGTCCACTCCTTCGGTACGTCGCGCAAGGTATAGTTTCTTCGCTCCACGAGCCTTGATAGCCACTCGTGTAGTTCGTTTCCAAAAGATTCCCAAAATACTTCATGAACTTCTTTCCACAGGTATTTGTTCAACCACTGAATATCAGAGAGATGTGGGTGTCTATTTTCTTTCCTTGTGAAATATCTTTTTGTTTTTTCACACCAAGCCCATATTTCTTTCTTGTCTGGATACCAATAGTCGGCACCTAACTCAACTTCCTTGTCACACATCACGACTTCAACTCATCACAGATCCTTAGCACTGCAACATAACCATTTGTTGGAGTAGATAATTGTTCTAGAGGTTTTCCAATTTATACCCAGGTTCTTTGGGTTTTTAACTTAACCAACAAAACCCCTTTTCACCAGCCCTTTTGGAAACAACCTGCGAGCAGGTTGAGGTCTCAGCCAAGGCGAAGGTATGGGGGTGTTGCAGAATCAGGTTTCCACAACGATGTGATGAGTTGATCGGACAAATACACTGCGCAGCGCGCTTCGGGCTTGCGTTGCAGTCTGAGGGTTGCGCGACGAGTGCCTTTGTCGTGGTTAACACCTACGCAAGCTAAGGGGCTTGCGCACCCGGTGCATCGACGGACTGCATGGGTCGGATTCACTCATTCAACAGAATAGCGCAACAGACTTATGCGCTTCCTCTTCGAGGGTAATCGATATTAATGAATTCACTTAACACTTGTTCATTCATTTACCATCATAGATTACTTAGCTTTATAACTGATGCAACTAACAAGGTATATAGTACTGCGAACTTCTAGTGCTGCGCGTCAAATGACTTAGATAACCCAATCCCCACAGACACAGGTGATTATTTAACAACTAATACATTCACAGACTTAGAATACTTTGCATTCATCATTCATCCAGTTATGCAATACTTAACATATTATTCCCATCTTTCTCCTATGGCGAATACATATGAAAGCATTAACATCACAATTGATAACTGAGAATTCAAGCATGCATTGTAAGAAAACAGACAAGTGAAAAATACAAACAATCACACTACACAGGATTTAACGTCGTTCACCCCCTCGGGATGGAGGCTATGTCCACAAGAACTGTTTTTATATTAGTCTTTTGGGAAGGGTACAACAGTTCTTAGTCAGCGCACTCAGCTGCAGACTCTCTTCTCTCTTAAGTAGGTCTCTACGCACTCAGCTGCAGAGCCTTTACAATAGATTCAAGCTCTAAAGATTCAACAATTTCAATGCTTATCAAAACGAAGAGTTAACCCTTTCCCATACAAAATATGCCTTATTTATAGATCATGCCCGTAGGTCATGTCTTTACAATGCGTAGGCAGAAACCCTAAGGTCTTTCCAAAACTGGTGGGGCTATCCGCCACCTTGGATGTCACCGTCGACAGCTTGCTCCGC
The DNA here is from genome assembly GCA_027924585.1 of Larix kaempferi. NCBI lineage: Eukaryota > Viridiplantae > Streptophyta > Pinopsida > Pinales > Pinaceae > Larix > Larix kaempferi. The sequence goes on from BSBM01000872.1 coordinate 4,963,144, forward strand.
TTGCTCCAGGCCATCATTCTGGTCTACTCATGGCTTGCACGCTCCTCTGACTGCCGCAGTACTCAAAACGGTTACAACTGCATCGTGGCCTATCCCTTTCTGCCCCTTTAGCCTGCTTGTCTTCCTCGTCCTAGTGGCCTAGCTTCTCAATTGCTTGCCGCCACTCTCCTTGACAGGTCACTTTCTTCTGCCTCCATCCTGTTCCTTACTCAAAATAGGTCATTTCCTCTTCTGACCTTTACTTATATTCCTTCCCAAAAAATAGTTGTTGCGTGGGTCCTGTGCACCGGCATAGTTGCATGACTGAATATGCCCAGCAAGCTGCGCATCTAATGAAGTTATGCCTTCTTACTGCGCAGCTCAAAAATGTGTTTCAACAAAATTGTACCCACTTGGGACACGTCCAACAACACTTGTGGAGCATTCTCAACTTTATTCCAAAATAAAAATAACTATCTAATGAAAAATACTTTTTATCAAGTGCATATCAAACTTTAAGAAAATAAATTCAACACCTCCTAATTAATTAATGCCTGTACTTTCAAAATTAACCCCAAGTAAATGAGATTTTCTCCTCAAACCAAGGGATTGATTGGGTTAGGAACTCAATCCAATGATAATCAATGAGGGGACATGATAATCCTCCCATCCCAAGATTTCTTATCCTCAAGCAATGAAAAAACATGGGGTTGAGAAACTTGTACACTGCACCAAACTGCTATTTCCGATCAATATGGCCAACCAAGAAAGTATACTCCATCACATGGTATTGGCATATGCTGCACTCCTCTATATGATCCAATGCATCTTGTTTGGAGCTCCTCCATGGAAACCTATTACTCACCCTCATGTGAGTCTCCAAACAATCATGGTGACTAACTAAGAGTGGAACATGAACAACTCCCAAAATATCCTTCTTTAAGATTGACTAAGGCACTAAGTGGATAGGGTATTTAAAGTGGATGAATGTCATATGTTTTTCTTCATGAATCATGCCATCCATCGAATCACATGCAAACCATTGTTGCTGCCACTCATTGAGTTCAATCTCACCCTCAAATCTGCATTAAACCAATGCACACATATGGGCTAGCATATCCTTTTTATGGTGTAGATAATGCTTCTCATGGAGCTGCAATCTCTTTTCCACATATTTGGGGATGGAACAAATAAGGGTGGAGTGAATCCTCTCCATGTAGACATCAACTTCACCTTTCTCAAGCATGATACTAAGAAACATTTGCTTTACTCCTCCAACTTCACACTCAAACAATGTAAATTATTTCCAAGCATGCAATGCAAATCCCCATTTAAGGAAGTTCTTAATTAGGAACAAATCATGGGCATCCCCCATAAACCCTTCCATAAAAACTTATTTTGGCACCCAAAAGATGCCTTCCCCCACGATGTCAAACTATTCTTCTTGAACCCAACCATTCGGCAACTCATCTTCAAATATGCCTTTGCGATACTTTGCTACTAAATGACTTTCCAAAACAAGTAAGCCTTCCCATGAACAAATAAGAACCTATACTTCTATATTCTTACATTCATGATCAGATTTATAAACTTGGGCTTCACTTACCAACCTTGGCTGCCAATCCTTAAGGTTCATTGGTATCATGTAATGCATCCCACCTTTGTGATCAGATTTGACCACCTATCTGTTCTCCTTTAAAACTGATTTGAACCACTCCATAACATGCATGATTGTTGTCATGATGTCATGCTTCTCATATGGATGAAACCTTCTTCTTTCAAAATCATTGTTGTTCCCAATCTCCATCAAATTTTCTTCTATGCCTTCTTTTGTGACACCCCATTGTATTTCGAATGGGTGAGTGTAACTTGGTAGTGCATGTATGAGGCAACCAACCCTCACTCCCATCATCTATTGGATCATCATTTCAACCTCTCCTATCCAACAAGAAACTGTTTCCTTAATGCTTACTTGTGAGAAGATAAAGAAGTCTCTTTCGTTGCTTCTTGAACTTTGTCCACCATGAGTATCCCACATTGTCCCATCATGCAAGTTGGTACTAACTTGCACATCCATATGATTAAGATTCATGATCTCAATCTCTTCCCTCTCGTATTTGGATCCATTTGCATGGAAGGATAACTATGCCATAAGGGTTAGCATAATATCCAAGCATTCTTTCCAAACCTTGCTACAAACAAACATATCATTATAAAATTGGGAAACATACTTACAAATTTGTTCATCTACCATGGTGTACATGTGTTAGCACGAGATAAGTCCGCAGGAAGGAAGCCGATAGGTGCGAAAGGGTCAATCTGCGAAAGAAGGACCATTTGCAGAGTTCGCAAAAGCGCAAGAATAGTTAATTTAGTTAGAATTGGTCAATTGGACAGTTTTGTAACTGAATAGTGTTGATGTATATGTAACTTCGGAATGTATTTCATCTGTATATTTTATATATATTTATTGTACCCTTATAAGAGATGTGTTATTCCTCTATAAGGAAGTGTCGTCATGTGGATTTACAAGTGTCGCAAGTGTGTGTACTTGCCGATGGGTTATTAGACCACCATGTGGGGTCGGCCCTGATTTATATATATTATAATGTGGATGTATCTAAGTAGACAAGTTGGCCCCATAAGGTCACTGGGCAAAAAGGTGAGTATAAATAGAGATAGGAGATCTCTATTTTACTCACTCGAAAAAGTAACTCACTCTCACTCTCAAAAGTGGGGCACTAGTGAGGAGGAGGAGGATCATCTGCTAGGAGACTATCTCAGTGTTATTTGTTTGTATTTTGGTTGAGCCATTGCTCTCTCTATCTCTGAGGAAGTTGTGGGGTTTTTCACCTTAGGGTTTTCCCCATGGAAACTCTGTGTCTCTTGTCTCTATGCTTTTGATTCTTGTGATGCTTGTGATGCTTGTCATATTATGATTGTCATGCATTGATATACTGTAGATGTTATTCTCTCAGCAAAGATCCTATAGTATTGTGAATTAATACTCAAAATTTAACAAATAGAAGCATCTGAATAGAATAGGATTGTAAGCCTAAGGGCATCTAGGTTTTGATAAGAAGTTCGATCTTTTGGTCTGTTTTGTATCTGCATGGAGTATTGACTGTTTCTGTGAAGTTCATTCTGTAGGGTTTAATGAATGCATGAGGATGTACAATTATGGTGCAATTTCTGTCTCTATCTTTATGTGATGACGAATGTGAATATGTTGTAGGTTTAATTGATGTGATTATGCTATGGGTTTAAGGATTAATGTTGATGCGAATGAGTAGATTGAACATGTTGTTGCGAATAGTTGTTATCTGTTGAAATCTGCGAATGAATTAATGTGAAAATGATGAAGTGATAATATGCTGCAGAAGTAATAATCTCTAGTTTCTACAAGGGTAATGTGCGTTGAAAGCATATCCTCAACTCCACTGCGGAAACTTGGTTCCTACAACTCCCTTATCCATCTCGGGTGAGACTGCACTTGCTCCGCAATTGTTGCTGGAAAGGGTTATACCTTTCCGGGCCGGTGTGTAAGGGAGTCTAGGTTGGTAGGTTGTTGACGACAGTGCGAAGTGAACCCCTGTCGATAGCCACTGCGTCAACAAATGGTTTTTTTTTTCGGGACCTTGAGGAAGAAAAGAAGAGGATATGCTGTGGCATCCGACGAAACAAGAGATCCAATACTGGTTTGATAAGAAGGCGGAGGAATTCGCAAAAAGCGAGAAGCGGGACCCTAGAAAGACAGAAACCAGTTGGCTGCAGAAATATATTTATTCAGATATCCATGACATGTTCTTCTATGAATTCCCAGTGTTGCTGCACAAGTGGTTAGCACACTTGACGTTTCGAAAGAATCATTTCCAGAAGACTGAACCTGATTGTTGGACCCAAGAGTTGATCCGATAGCTTAAGCAAGTTGATAAAAAGGTATCGCGGGCTGTTGATTTTTGGGTGGATAGTATCCTTGAGGGATACGTGACTGAGTTCGCAGTGATACTATCAAGTCGTATAGTGACGCAGAGAGGAACTTCTTCAAGGGACCGAGGGGGAGGTTCTTGTCGCTGTTAAATTTGTGGATGAAGATGCTTGTCTGCGAAAAAGGAATATTGAGGATGTCATCTGACGAGTAGAAAAATCGGTGTGCGAAGGTTGAGGGTATTGCGTGAATGCGGATCTGAAGGAAGGATGTTGGGTAGATGGACATAAGCGACGACGAGTATCTAAGGGAGGCTTACGAAGAGTGTGGTACCTTGAGGAGTGGAGTGATATTCCAGCATCCTGAGAAGAAGAGAAGTACTGAGAGAGAGTCTCCTAAGAGGACTGGAACAGAGGGCTATGAAACAGGACCACAAGGGAGGAAGTGACCTTACTGTGAAGGAGACTTTGACCAAGCTACCCCAGAAGCAGAAGGAGGACAGATCGTAAGTCAAAACATATCTTCAACCCCGCGCACTACTCCAAACTTGATAGGAAGAAACACAAACTACTTGCAGAGTTGCCCTACATGCAACGGTAAGAGTAGAACTTCAGTAAATAATAATAGTAGGAACGTCAGGATGACAGATGAAGGGAAGATGCCTACCTTTCAGGGGAACAGGAATGAATACCCTGGATAGTATTGGTTCATATGCGAAGCAGTCTGGACTATAAAGCAGGTCCAGGACGATTCCATAAAGATGGGAAAGATAGCGACGACCCTTAGGGGCCGGGTGTTAGACTGGTTCATGAAGTTTACAAGGATTCCGACAAGAGCAATGACCAAGACATTAGATCAGGTCGGAAAAACGTTGATTAATGAATTTAAAAATCCAAAATATGAATTGCAGTATGTTACGGAGCTTAAGGAGATTAAGCAATTCCCAAATGAACCAGTGTGGGAATTTGATCAACGGTGCAAGACGTTGATAGCAAAAGTGAGCTTTTCGATAAATGAGATACAACACAAAGAATGGTTCATTGTGGGACTGGTACCACATATCCATGGACCCTTGACTCAACAAAAAGTAGCGACACAGGCAGAAGCACTAGAAATTGTGATGAGGTTGGAGGCTTCACCGATTGGTGAAGCAGGAATAGGAATGGAAAGAATACAGGCGCAACTGGCTACCATAAAACTTTAGTTGGAGGACATCAAGAAGGGGAAGGAAACCCATAGCAACATATGGTGTACCGCCAGTATTTACAGTCGGGATCACCGAACCCTCTTCATCAGGGAGGAATGTCGTGGTGTCCTATCTGCCAAACCAGAGGGCATCGAACGGAGGAATACGTATACCTACAAAAGATGGTGTCGAAACCAGTGAATTTGTATTGTAAATTCTGTCGATCGGTTGGCCATGATGAGAAGGACTGTAGGGACTGTGACCTACTACAGGATCAGAAAACTGACACATATTTAATGAAGGGAGAAGGGCAACGGGCGGTGCAGGAGAAACCGCAGTACAGCTAGCCACAACCGCAGTTCAACCAACTGCAACAATACGATCAGGGTCAATACAGGCAGTCGCAGTATGGGAAACTGCAATATCCTCCACCACCATATGGCCAGCCATAGTATCATCAACAGTAGTATGGGTAGCTGCAGTATGGGAACCCACAGTATCCTCCACCACCATATGGCCAGCCACAGTATCATCAACAGTAGTATGGGTAGCCGCAGTATCAACCATATGGGCCACCACGCGGAGGTTTTAGAGGAGTATTCCACGGAGGCCGAGGCACCGGTATGGGACATGGAGGAGCTGCTAGACGGGGAAGAGGGCCAATCATATGTTACAATTGTGGACAACAGGGGAAATACCAGAGGGATTTCCCAAACCCAACACAACAGTGTATTTATTGTAGTGCTGTCGATCACAGCGTAGAGGATTGCCCTCAGCTCATTACGAAATGGTAGACTAAGAATCCACCCCAAAACCAGAACCAAAACAATCAGAACGCACCATCTACAATGCAGATGATATCGATGGATGCTAGAAGTAGCCATGCGATGGTTGGAATAGTAACACGAGGAGGAGCAGTGACAGGAGGCGACAGGTCACACACTAATGTTCGACCAACACAAACACAATGGAAGCAGGTCACCTTTGATGCATAAGACGAAAGGAACGTCTTCTTGGAGGCACAGAAGGTAATGAGGAATAGGAGGCAGCTACCTCTTCAGGAAGAAATCTACGACATGCCACCGACGTTCAACTCAACGAAGTCGTGGAGGAAGGCGACCACTCTAAAGGCCTTCTTGGAGAGCTGCTTGGAGTTGGCGAAGGATACAGACACACTGGAAGAAATAGCTAGTCTACTACATCAACGGGAAGGTGCACATCAGGGACAGAAGGTTAATCGCATACATAAGAAAAAGACAGGAAGGGAGATGCAGATGTTGACACAAATTGGAGCATTTGATGTCGAATCCATCATTCTGGATTTGGGTTCGGATGTGAATATTCTAACTAAGAGGACGTGGGAGATAATGGGAAAGCCACAAATGACCTGGTCACTAGTACAACTGCGACTAGCAAATCAGAGTAAGGTCACTCTGCTTGGTCGGGTATGTCAAATCCCAATCGAAATTGAGGGGCTTAGGACGTATGCCAATTTCGACATCATCGAAATCATGGATAACACTAGTCCCTATCCGATACTACTGGGGATAGACTGGGCCATGGAAAACCAAGCGATTATTAATTTTAAGAAGAGGACAATGTCATTCGAGAATCATGAGATGAGAGTCATCGCACCACTAGATCCCGCGGAAGGGTTGCGCTATGTGGCACCAGCCAGAGATGAGTTTGTGGAAGGGTGGGACAGTTTGTATAACATATATGAGGATTATGTTAATCCCACCGTGGATGGAGAACTAGGGTGGCACAGCGCCAGTTCAACATCATCAGATTCAGACAAGGCACTTGAGAATTGGCAGAACCAGTTACATGAAGTATCATTTAGAAGATGTGCATGGGTAACACAGTCACTGCGACGGGTAGCCACGGAGGAATATGTGTTACCTACATATGAAGGATTGCCCAACTTGAGCAAGTTTCTCATGGAGTTTGAGGAGAAAGTGGCAGAACCGCAACGTCTACTGGTCCTGGAGGAATCCTTGAAGGCTACTCATGCGCGATGGTGGGAAGCGCACAAATCAAACATCACAACTTCGCCACTGTGTCGACGCCTCATGGAGGTTCAGTTCGGTGAAGCTGCGGGGTATGACAGAACGAGATATGATGGATGAGGCGACTCGAAGGAGCATCTAAACGCTTGTCAACACCAATGGGGATTGAGAGAAAAGCAAAAGTGGGTACATGTATTCGTACACATGTTGGATGAAGTACCGCGGAGTTGGTATGTCGCAACAGAACTGTGATGCAGGACGACTTCTTGGGAACAACTTACCATTGGCTTCAGCCAATCGTTTTCTTTCTTAGACGACAACCCCTTCATCCACACTGCGCTATAGGTGATCCGTGGAAATATATTTGAGGCGAGTACCAACAGAACAACCGATGGCACTTCAATCATTAGTACAAAATGAGAGATATGTGACCAAAACAACGACCAAAATCCGCATATAAATGACCACTTTTGAGTTGGTGACCACTGGTAGCAAATTAGTGGCCATATATCACGCGACCAAAAATGTGGTCATATTTAGCTTGGTCATTTATAGCAAATCTTGTGGTCATATATTTGGTCGTATATTTGGTCATTAAGTCGGTCATATATTTGGTCATTAATTGTCACAATTAATGACCAATTTATGACCACATTTTTTGTTACGTGATAAATGACCGCTAATTTGCTACCAGCGATCGCCAACTCAAAAGTGGTCATTTATATGCATATTTTGGTCACTTATCTCTCATGTTGTATTTGTGGTCATTTATATGCAAATTTTGGTCATTTTTTTAGTCATTTATCTCTTTTTAATGGTTTCAGAATATAAATAGGGCACGAAGGAATCGAACCACCAACCTCCTGCCTATAAGGTAGGTGCTCTACCATTGAGCTAGCACCCTTAAATAGAATTCCTTATGGATTGATATGAGAATAAAATTTCCAACAGTTAACACCATCTTGCCAAATTCTGGAAAACGATCACATACCTAGGTAAGCAACAAAGATTACCCAATAGTCACAAAAAATGGTCATGTTAATGATAACCTTCTTTTACCAAAATATCTCAAAAATCAAGAATGCAGTTGTATAGTAAGTTCAGTTCAAATATGTACCTTTTAATTATGATTCTACCCGTTAAAACTATCAAATAAGATAAATTTCTCTTGTACATCATAGGCATAATCATTGTTGGGGTAAGCAATGTATCCATCTTGTTGATGTTCAACATCAGAGTCTTGTACTGGATACTTCTACAATCGAACCCTCTTCATGGCAGTACCCTCAAAGGGCAGTTCCTGCTGGTATGTCTACCTTCTTTGGCGTAATTGAATTCCAGTAACCTCTGATGATAAAAGCAATGTTTCACCTATTTCAAGTTTATTGAATCATTATCTAGTAACTGACTTATGATTGTAATTTTCACTATATATGTACAAGTGTATGTGGCTTTAAATGATGCAGTCTTCTGCACCATCCCTGTATTATACACTCAGGAGTCAGAAGAATTCACCCCTACATAATTTTTATCATTAATCAATGCATATTTGTAAGATCCAAACCAGAGACAACCATAGATATCCATGTTTCTTTTTTGTATTTCTACTGAAAATATCTAAAAAAAACTCCCTTGGTATTGATTCATTCCATTACTTCATCATACTAGCATATATCTCCTCTTGGAATAGATTACATAGCATTGTTAGTTATTGTTATTGATGACAGTTGTATGAAGGGGTTCCATTTGTCACACAAAACCCAATTCAAGTTTCTGGATCATCACCACCATCTCATAACTTTCGATCACCATTTACATTATGTACATCAGCCTTTCCACCAACAATATGTTAGGAGTTCAATATGGAGATCCTTATCCAAGTTATAATCCCCTCATTCCTTTTTTATTCTACACAATCCACTAACACCTCAAATTCTTCTGATTCTGCATAGTCTAAGAGCATAATAAGATATTCTTAGCTAGAACCATAGGGAGTAGAAATAAAATGTAGACAGAGAATGGTAATATTTCAATACCTTTCTTCAAATGGAAACACATATGGAGTAGTCCTAACCAAAGAACCCGTCGTTGAAGCCACTGATGAATCTCCCAACATCAAGCAAGTTGATGCAGCTTCATGTGCTCTAACTGCTGCAGCAATTGGAGAGTGATATTTGATAGCAAGAGAAAGCCATGGAGATGGGGGACAGAAACTACGTCTACAATCTCTTTCATATAAAAATTACAAACATCTAACAGCTGCATCCGTCAAAGGATTGTTATGATGCCCATAATTATTCAAAAAAATATTGTATACCATTGTATTAAACATTGACACAATTGTTCTTTGTTGTTCCAATGTGAAAGGAACCCGTTTGAAGAGTAAAAGCACAACATAAAGGGATGTGGATGAACAAGCAGCAAATGAAATATCATAGCCATAGCAACTATGCAAAAATCAAATGAAAAATGGAAGCAAACCTGTTTTGCATAGAACTCTTCATCATCAAGAACCATAAGTAAATGGGCATAAGTTGCACAAAATAAAAGTAAAATTGTTGAAGTATCTTTTGAAATGCCTTGAGGACCCTTCTTCATAGCCTCCGATTCTCATACTGCACATGCATCATCTTTATCACTATATTGCTGAAGAGAGTTATCCTTGCGCATATCAATACTGCTCTCTATTTGATGACTTTCCTTTCGTTCTTAGAAATGCAAAGGCCCATTTATTGTTTACATTTCTAATCAAACTTTCCTCCTTTCTGCTAACTATACCATGAATTTGGTTCTCACTAATACTTAGACTAGTCTGTGATTGCTTCTGAACTCTTGAAAATCCATCTTTCTTGAAGATAAGAAATCTCTCTAACCACTCCCAAAACAATGACAAAAATCCTTGAGTGAGAGCTAATAAATTAATAATAGGCAAAGGTCCACCAATGGAATTCAAGCAATAAAATATAGAAAGCATGTATGAATACAATTGGGAAACATATTGTAGTTCCAATTTTGTCTTTAACCCCCCTAACTCAGATGTGCTTCATGAAAAGAACCGTCCTTTTTCACTGTAGCTAGAAGATGGTGCAGATGCCACTACTAGTGGACTAGCCACAAATACTCAATAAGTGATGAAGCTAATTTAGTAACATCATCCCCACTTTCTGTACTAGTTGAAAAATGGTGATTGGGGACACTAGAAATATGATCATCATATGCTTCCTAGTCCTCAATCACTTTTCTCTTTGATTGTTGTCTCTTCTCAATCCATGGAATCAAATTGTATAAAATAAAGGAAAGAGAAAACACATATTCTCTACAGTGTAATCCATCCACAAGCTGTCCAGAATGTTCAGATCTCTTGATAGAACCTAATGCCAAATTAACAACATTTTCCAGAGCCCAAGAAGTACTTGGAATCTCCATCGGATTCAGTTGATCCATATTTGTCATTTTCGAGAAGATTACTTCCTTTTAAATCTATCATTACCTGCGACATCCTAGTTAGTCCCTTCAGATGAGATACAAAAAAGGACAAAACACAGAAGGCAATAATGAGATGTACATACTAGACCGAGTAAATTCATAACAAGCAAAAAGTTCATTCAACTGTGATAATAAGCAAAATTCTGCATGGTAATCTCACTGGTGATGATTTAAAATGCAACCACTTATAACTCCAAAGATAACATCATTTAGCGATTGAAATTATTATTGAATCACAAGGATACATAGAAAACGAAGAAAACATTGATTAACTCCAATGATAATATCACTAAGGGATCCAAATCAATATTAAGTCACAGGGATCCAAAGTAGACAAACTGCAAACATTAATGCTTCCATGAGACAAATTGCAAAGATCAATTCTTCCATCAAACAATAATTTGTCCAATGATGAACATTATATCTTTTTTCTACTGCAAGCTGCTTCAGTTGTTTCCCTTTCCTTTTTAGGTCCGTAACATCTACGACTAGGATACGATTTACATGCATATATGACAAATACGAATTTGTAAACACATGATAAAAGGAGAATAATGGTTCTTCCCATCTTCAAAAGTTACTTACCACCATTGTTCTCAAACAAGGAGAGAAAGTTGATGAATGTTGAAAAGCAGGCAATAATGTCAAGAGTTCTCAATATAGACATGGATTTGTCGTGATGAATATATGCAAAATTTCTTTAAAACATTACTAAGTCGAATATGCTCCCTTGTCAAATAAAGTGTCAAGTATGGTGTGCAGAATAAAAAGCTAACACATCAGGACATTCTGTTCCAGACCTGAAAATGTTGAATGGGATTTTAGGATAGAACTAAATGGATTTCCCGTGAAAAACATATTTTGGTGTGGACCTAAAACACTCCTTTTTATACCAGGTAAAACCTGAGATATTTTGGTCTGATTTGGATGAGTTGACCTAAATTTAGTGTCAAATGGAGATAATATCATATTAATCAACTTCTGAGAGCACGTAGTTACTTGATTGTAATTGCACTCAAATATTTTATTGCACTCAAGACATTCAAAATAAAGAAACATAAATTAGTGATTCCTTGGGCATAATATGGAATTCCTACAAAAGTTGATTTACATGTGTACTTGTGAATTACCCTGGAGTCTTGATCTTCTCCCAGAAATCCGATGTCTCATATGTGTACAATTTTCTCTTCCCAGCAAGAGGACTCAATATGTCTTGGTCTAACCTAACAAAATTTGTTGGCAGGACCCTGTCAAAGGCGCAATGACAAATCAAAATCACAAACTACAAGCATTTTAGTTGCAATCTATCTGAAATAAAACAAGATCAATTATTCTCTAAATCTTCCCAAGATGTCACATGTTAAGTTTCAAAATTAATACAAATATTCCCCGCATGTAACTACTCTCCATGTATGAGTGGATTACTCAAAAGTAAGGGTTTCTGAAAACTTCAATTATTAAAGATGGAACAAAGGTTATATCCATTAGCATCTGAAGGAATCACCCAAAAATGAGACAGAAAAAGGGCATAAAAGTTTAAAGTTAAAACCTACATATCCTAAACAACAAGTAGACAATCTACTCAAGATAATAACTAGCATTGTTGAATAAAATTCCTTTGAATAAACAGGACCAAAATCAACAGACGCATCTAAGAATACATCACAAAGCAAGTTTACCAAACGACACAAACAAATGCAAGGATGATTTAAAAAATAATATACCTAGCAAGTTGCAACATTTTAAACATGACAATGATTAATATTGTGGGGAAGGAAATGAACATAATGAATACAAGAATATTATAAATCAGACATCAAGCTTACACATCTCATGCATAGATCAGCAATGCAGATATTAATTAAATTGAAATGGAAGTAAGATTTTTTTCTAAATGATTAGAAAATCGGTCAAAATTATTGACCAAAGAAAATGCTTTTCACAAAAGGACCTTTAGAAAATTCAAAACCAGTGCATGTTAGTCTATAGTACTTCCTATTCTAGAATCTCAACAATGCTTAGGCAAGCTAGGGAACTCAATCTAAAGTAGGAATAAGTGTTGCTTCATTCCAAGTCCTCATTTTTTTGCTATTGTATCCTTTTCATTAAGCAAGCATTATTTCTTATAATGCTACCTTGGAGTGTCGACCATCAAGTGATGTGTTTCATGATTTCATCTTCATGTGGGCTTGTGATCCATATACTAATGAGAAACAATCCTTCTAAACTAGACATAAGCAATAGTAGTAGACCTACAATCATCCAAGTCCCATTCAATAACACACCTCAGGCCGCTTCTTTGGAAGCCAAAAACCACATATAAAGCTATTCCCAATCACCCCTAATAGGACTCCATTTCCACCCATGAGAGTCCCAATTATCTACATTCCATTTATAGATGTCTCTATCCAGGGGCATTTTACATTAAAAATGCAAAATGATAACTCTCTTTTCCACCCTCCACTATTGATTTGAAGATAGGGCCTTCCAACTTTGTATCAAATAGTCCTAGTTTTATTTTCAAGAAGCAAAGCATCACAAGATCCACTTCTTTTGTACTAGGCCCAGGCATCTTTCTCCGACGTGTTATTGAAATTGATGGTCTCCATCTAAAACCATTTGAAAACATGTCTCTCTAGACCAATCTAATAGAGTAGACTGAGGCTAGAACCCATCATCAATTGTCACTTTTGTCACTTTGTGTTCCTTTCATTTGGTTGTTAGTTGGAAGAAATGGTGTAATCATTTTCCCCTTTTTTCCACCTAGCATCATTTTGGGCATTCAACAAATGCTTAGTTATGCCTCTCAGCTCCACTTTTGTAATCCACATCGCTATATTAAAAAACCCTTTTTGTGGTTTTCTAAATACCTTCCAAGGGAATCTCATTATTAGCCAACCATATGGACTAGGTTTCGAATAGAAACAATAATATTTCCATGATGCAGTTCATGCTTAGAGCAGTCCCCAACATGATACCACAACCAACAAAATTTCTAGCCACCTAAATAAAACATTCTAGCTACTGACCAAGGAAGCCAGAGAATACATGAGGAACCCCTCTGTCCAAAACTAGGTGAATGAATTCTCAACAAAGAAATGCTCTGAAGCTTCCTTGAAAACTAAATAAACTTATGGATCATCCCCAAGATGAATAGTCTCTCTAACATATCCAAAAGTCTTTCATAGATGCTTTAAAGAGTGGCCATAATTTCTTCTTGTTATCAAGCACTAGAAAAGAAACAAAAACAATTGTTCAAAGCCCAAGCTCACGTTTCTTATGCTGGTTTGATGCCCTAGCCCATGCTCCTTACTTTGTTTGACACCTTAGCTGACTTTGTTCAATGCCCAAACTGACTGTATCATTTTATTTTTTTATGGATGGTGATGATTTGAAGATGTCTTTATTCCTTGTTCTTTTCAAATTCACTCTATTAACTAAAGTAAAAGGAAACCTTTCTAAAATTCCTCCACTCTGGTTATAAGGACATCTTATAAATGTCCCTGAATTATAAATTCAAACCAACAAAAAATCCAGAAATTAAGCCAAAACGGAAACCTATGCATCAACTCCAGATGGTGTCTAAAAAGCATATACAACAATGACGTTTGTAAAGAAAATGATTTTGTTAAAAACAATGTCTACAGCCTGAAATCAACTCCTCAACCTAAAAAACAATTTTATGAAGCCGTTTTTCCTAGAACTAGCCATGGGTTGTTTGCAGCATCACTGGTATTCGTATGCATAACCTGCTTGCCCCTGCTCATAACTTCCAAATGTAAATATGGAAACAATGATGAATCACTACTTGGGTAATGAGTGATGCTTTAATATTAAACACATCTATTCATAGAGGATGGAGGGGCAACCTTTGCACCAAGTTAAAGTATCTCTTACATCATATGCAGTCAAGCATTCCTGTTCACAACAAACTAGACAAAACAACCCTCCATATGTACGTCACATCTAAAATGGAAATTCACCGACAATATGTATGCATCTTCTTCAATTGCAGATCAACCAAATGTGTTTGGAATGTTGTCTTTCAAAAGGAAACCATTGATACTTTTATTGGCCTGATCTTCAAAATAATGGTGAGGCACAGAAGCAGAGTTTGTTCTAGAGACACTCACAGACCATATCGTGTGTTCTAAGGAGCTGCAAATTGTTCTACATTTGAACAATGATATAATAAAATATTCACTGATAACTCTGTTAAATTAACACTATATTATGCAATTTTCATGGGTGATTGTCATAAAGCTCCGGAGCAAATCGTGAAGGCAATTATGGGTATGAGTGAGACGACTCCCATAAAATATAAACTAAAATAGGCACAACAAAAAATAACATCATAGGCATAGCAAATACCTCCAAAAGCATCTCTGGGAGACTATCACAAGTGGCACAATATTTTGTAAGGTAGCTATGGGGTGGCATTAATTTATGATTAGTGAGTTCTCTCTCTGTATATGCTACTGAGGATGTCCAAGAAACTTTCAAATTGATCCAAATTTCCAAGATATAACTGAAATATCATGGTAATGTTTATCTAAATCAAAACACCCCAAACTCCAATTTGTAAAATGTAAGTGAAGCTGAAAAGGTCACCAAGCAAATACAATGTTGACCTACAAGAAAAACATAATGAGCACTTGTGACATTTCAAGCACACCCTTTTTTTACCAGGAGAGGAAGAGGAAAACAACCATGTTAAGATATACTTCATGATACACTAATTGGCAATTTAAATAATATATGTTTCAGTAGAAGAGAGAATTTTTGAGCTACTAATACTCACAGGTTCACACTTGCTGCTTGACAATGTAATCTAAAATTGGTTTTACAAAGTTGAAAGAGCAAATAAACCAGGAAAATAGAGACATGTTGAGATACACCAAAGATTGCTAAGGGGAAAATCAAATGAGAGAAATACAATTTCATACCACAACATGTTCAGTTCAAGGGGGGAAAGAGAAAACTCAATGTTTGTGTAATCCTTGATTTTAACTCATACATGAAAAGCCCCTCTGTAGTCCTTAGATTTTCCCTCACATAAGAATGTCCTTAGTTCATTTCATCCAAGGAAATCATTCCAATTTGACAAGAAAAAATTCAAAGTAACCTTCATGGTAAAGGTTAAATATGGAAGGTGATGTTCATAGATACTATCAAACATTGATAGTGTGGGGATGTTGGATGCAAAAAGGGGACTATTTTCTTACATTAAGAAGCTAACCCTTTTAAGCTTAGCTCATCAAAATGGACTATTTTTTTCAACACATTGACCCTTTTTTCCCAGCAATTAGGCTACTTTTTTCATTATGGTATTTAGTTTTCTTATGATTTTTTACGTATTTTTATAATGACATATCCAGATGTCTCCTATCCAAAACATTTCTAAAAACTGACATATCAGTATCAGTCTGTAATTGTATCTTGGTCACTTAGGAAAAGGTACAGAAAAGAGATGAGCTGCTGCAAATGGTGACTAATTGTAGGGAACCATACGCCAAAACCTATAACATCTGGAGGTGGGAATAGCTATATTAGGTGAGGTGAAAAACAATTAAAATATTTGCAAATACCCACAGGGCTTGTTTGTTTTTCCAAAATAACATACTTATTGCAAGTACTTCAGTACAATCAATGCATTGATTATGTTTGTGTTAGCAGGAATAGAGAGGTTTTTGGTGGAAGAGGAGCTGACCCATCTTTGAGAGAAACCAAAATCTCTATAGGTTGTTGGAAGACCTTGTACAGGTGACATACAAGTTGCTAGTACATCAGAGCAGACAGTAAGTGTCCAACATAGGTTAGATGACAATAGGAAAGGATCATATAATCCGACAAGAAGAAATTGAAGAAAGAGCTCTGGAATTGATGATCATGTGTGTTCACCCTTTTAAATATTCATTATGATATTTAACTTTAATATGACCAGCAAATGGATATGTGCACCTGCTTTCAAGTAAGTGGATGGCAGTAACTTTACTCTTATTGCATTTACAGTGTCTCAATACTTTATGGATGTTGACTTCCATCTACAGGTCACTTGGTTATTATTCGAGGAATCATCTCACCATGCTCAAAGTTCAAACTACTATGACAATGATATGCACCTTTGGAAATCGGTTGGATTGAAGTGTTTGCCTTTGCAGCATTGGATATTTTGGAAGAGATCATGTTGACATCATTCCTCAGTGTTTCAGCAATTAGTTGGTAGAATGGTTTTTGATTTATTGCTGATAGTACCAGTACCATTATATGAATTTTCTGGCATTTTTTTAAGGTATGCAACCTTATGAATTTAGGAAACCATTGCAAAAGAAACATCACTGATGTTATTTCTGCAGGGCCAAAAGGACAAACATTACAAAAATTATAGCTATCATAGCTGACTTGTGCAAAATGAAGGTGCTACTGTTATAGAATTAAACCACAAAAAAAATTATTTCATTGGCTTTGTTGCTTAATTTCTGGATTTGTGTATTTTCTAAGGTCCTATCGTATTTTATTAAAAGGGCTAGTTGTTGGTCTTACGGAGTTTCCATGTGATCTGATGTATTATCGTCGAGATACGTGTTTAATGTATTTGGCACAATCCCATGAAGGGGGAAGCCCATGGAGGTAGAGGAGTTGTTATGATTATTAGATCCCTATTAACCTTATCTAAGGAAAGGATGGCCTTTCAAGGTTGTCCCTTTAAAAGTAAGGTCCTGAAAATCTTATTTGGTTTTGAAAATTTCTATGAGGTCTTGCACTGGATTTAACTGGATTGGTCCTGGATCAATCCTGGAGCAGCCAAATAAGGTCCTGCAACTTGTCCAATCACCAGCTTTATGGGTTTGTACTGGCAAGATCAACCCTGAAGCAATCAGGCAAGGTCCTGTGCCAGTGTTACCAGGTTGGGCTGGTCTTTTCAGACAGTAAGATTTGAGCCCCGACACAGTTTTTCTTAGTTGGTCCTAGCCCTACCATTTCTCTGCTTGGGAAAGGTTATGACTCACTTTTTGGTATGATTTGATTTTTTTAATGTGCCCCTTATTATACTATTATCGTTGGCATCATACATTTTTTCAATATTGTCGTCACAATTTCAGAAAATAACAAACAAAACAACTTAATTTACTTGCGCACACCCAATTCCGCAAGAGGAAACACAAGTAACCTTGGATTGTAGAAAACAGTAAATGGGCTATGGTTTGAAGCATCAGGAGCTACAGCAGCAAGAACACCAATATGCATACTGTCACTAGACAGGACAAATGATGACATAGCTGCATGTTGCCGATTTGCATGCCTTATACCTGGAAGTAGTTGTTTCCGATTTGCATGCCTTCATACCTGTTCATATAGTAATGGGAAAAAATGTGAAACATGGTCAGTCACAGATAAACATTAAAAAGAACCTGAAAAAAAATCAAATACACACACATTTTTGTATTCATTAAATTAGAAAACATGATTGCTTACTATGATGAGAACAATAACATCATAGAATGCAATTGAGCCCTCATCATTGCGCTTCCTGGAGACACGAACCCTCGTCCTCCTAGGCATGCTCATAATGCCCTTGCTCCATATAGCCCATGTTCAGCTTCACATCAATCCTCATGATCTTGCTTTCAGATTAACCAGAATCTAAAAGGAGGAATCCAGTCTTGCTTTCAGATTACGAGCTCATCATGATCTTGTCCATTGATGCTGATACAATGCTCTGTGATAACACTCAACATTCATTATTTTCATGAATAGAGGTCTTCAATGGAGGCTGCCTCTTTTATTGATTAAACCCAATATTCATGTCCCACTAGAAGTGATTCCAGAGACACCCATCACATGATTGCACCTGACTTAAAAATAGGCTCTTCAATAAAGGCCTTTAAACTAATGCTTTGCATATTCCTGGCCTCTTTAGGGAAATTTCAGTTGTTGCTTCTATATACGGAGATTAATGGTTGGAAAGAGTCAAATCTGGTCCTAGGCATTGACTTAATACCCCTTACGCCTAGATTCTCCCACCTCCTATTGATTCATCCCTAACAAGTAACAATACAAACTCTAGCCCTGATTTTGAATAGAAAATCACTGAATTCTCCCAGAATAACATCCTCTGACCCACAAATATGCCTAGGTAAATTTGTGCGTTAATACAGTGGCACTGATTGTTTGTTTTCCCGGCCAGTCTTATCCTGAAGTGCTTGAAGAAGGGCACTCAAGAATTTCTGATAGCTAGAATCTTTCATCTTCAAGTTCTGCACCTCCATAGCAGATAGTGCTTCTAGCTCCAGTTTTCATTCTTGAATGAGCCAAAAGATATTTTATTTCCATCAATATTTCCGGCAAGTTTAGATCAACCTCCTTCTTTCGCATCTCCAATCGTTGCAAATGTTCCTGATCTGTCATCTTTATCCTCTCACAAAGCTTAGACAACAGCCTCACTCAGCATTTATCTTGTCGAAGGCGCACTATCGTCATTATCCTTTTGATAAATATCCTTTTATAGGGTCCCAGACATAATCCCCCTTTTCAGGAATACTAAAAATGATATTATATATATATTAATAATTCAGCATTTAAATTAATCTCATTTTAGGCGGGATTGATCTCTTCTTTTCATTCAGGGCAGTTCGAGAATGGATAACAACAAATAGACGGGTCAGTGGCAGGCCTGGAATTTCAATTTCAAGTTACCTGTCAAGTGATTTTTTTATGATGGTCAAATTTTTTTAGCACCCTTCACTTTTCGTTTACATACATTTATAAAATGTTTTTATTATTATTATTATTATACATAATTTTATTAAAATGTAAAAAAACTATCTCTATATGATACCATAATACATATCGCTTATATATATAATTCCATAATGCATATGGCATAAGTTTTTTATATTATGTTAAATATCATTACAACATTAAGTGACAAATTCATTGAATACAATAAACCTTAAATAAAATTGAGGACAAAATATTGATAATTATAATTAAATTTGATAAAAAAAAATAGATAAATTA
The DNA here is from genome assembly GCA_027924585.1 of Larix kaempferi. NCBI lineage: Eukaryota > Viridiplantae > Streptophyta > Pinopsida > Pinales > Pinaceae > Larix > Larix kaempferi. The sequence continues at coordinate 4,982,753 of BSBM01000872.1, forward strand.
GAGTGTGTATATATATAATAAAATTTGATGTTTAAGGTATACATTTACCCGTAAATCTTACGTTTTGAAAATTTCCTCAACCGTCATAATCTACGTTTTATAATTATCTATACCTGTCAAATACGGACTAGAATAAAAAATACATCCTTTGGTACGTCAAATTCTAGGCGTGGTCGAGGGATTTTCATTCTAATTGTAACGATGGGTTCAAACTCAACTTGAAATGACAATAACTCCCGAGTTTGAGAATCCACCAATATGGTCTAATGTCAATATTGTTCTTTGCAAAGTGCTTGTCCATGTATAAGTAGTACAACTGCCATATGTTCACCTAATATGCCTCAAAAGACATGGAATGTTCTGGATTCAATGCAGAAACGATGTATGGAATGTTAAAGACACAAATTAAACCCTATTATACAAGCATCAAATATCAAACGCCAAAAATTACAGCCCAATATCTTCCAAAGATAGGGTTTCAACTCAATTCAGTTATATCAAGTACTCCAAATTTTCAAAATTCCACACTTATGTAGCCCAAATAACAACTAAATCACAGTAGATCTCCAAAACACATGAGAAAGACAACAATTTACTACCTGAAAATTTTAAAAAAAAAATATCTACAATCTTTACAAAATCCACTACAAATCCCCTTCACCGCAAATCTTTTTGGCCAGTTGGATATCCTTGGGTGTGACAGGAACCCTTTTAGCATCAATAGCACAATTTTGTATCCTCAAATAACCCCACAATATAAGCCTTGATAGCCTCCTGCAACTCTAGAAGGCCATGGCTCTGTAAACACAAATCTGTCAGAAACAACAACATATCGCAAGATCTTTAGAGGGTAAAAGTTTAAAAAATAAACATGTCAAAAAATCACAAAATCATCAATAGGACGCCATGGACATTCCTTGTATTGTACAAAGACAATTGAATAACTTAGCATTAGCACATTTCCATCGCATGATAAAATACAAAGAATCTGTGATTCAGACATGCGGAACTAAGCCCTATTTATAAGTAAAAAAACAATTGAGGAACCTAAAATAGTTCAAAATCCAAGTTTGAACCACATAAATTAATCAACATTTTTTGTGCTTAGAAAGATTCGGTTTTTTACCTTGCTCAACGCTCCTTGAGTTAAAAACCCTAGTAAAAAACTTGGGTTTTCTCCAAATTTGGCTAAATGATTCTGAAAAAACTGTCGAAAGAATCTAAATGTCTTCATCGCCACGATGATATTCTCTGGGTTGGAAGTTCGATCTCCTTGTAGCATAAGCCTTCATTATGTAAGGAGAAGAGTGGTATGAAAAAAAACATAGATCGCCCAATATGTTCTGATTTCAATAACCCTTATAAAACTTCACAAACATAAAAGAAAATCTATTTAATCAGTTTTTAATATAATATATAATAATATATATTTATATAATATTTAATAACGTATTATAATAATATTATATATTAGAATCATGGTAAGTCCTTTTAAAAATAATTTTACAAAAAAGGAGGATTTTTTTTTCTTTTCAAAATGGAGAATATTGGCGATTTTTTGCAAGGGAGAGACCTAAGGGGAACTTTAGAACTTTCCAAACTCAGGCACGAGGAGAACCATGATAAATGGATGAACATGGATAATTAATGGAGGTTGTGAAATTGACAATTTTTAGCTAACATGATGCAAAATACATGAACTTGCCGAAACTTTAACAGGTTGCCGAAAGGGCCAAACGATGATGGTTTTGCTCAAACAAAATATGAATGTGACCAATATGATGAGCCAAACATAATGACACCAAACTCAAGACATGATAATGCTGAGAGGAAAATACAACAAATATCTAAGACTCGACTCAACCACGCTATGATGATGCAACTTGGCGGATCCGTCGAAGAGATAACTATGGTGAAATAAGATATGGACATGATAAGCACATCGAACGGGATGTGACGGTATAGATGAAATGATCTTGCAAAAAAATTCAGTCGATTTGCCTATGGCATCATGTTTCGACACTAGCTCATGTCTATGAATCCATCTACAATGTTAATTTTAACACTGCAGATGGATTCGGAGACCCCCTAGAAGGAGGTCTTTGAATCCATCTGCAGTGTTAAAATTTAGTAAATTGTACAAATTCATTATCAAAATTATAATTTTCCATTGTCGGAATGACACAACTAAAAATGACCAATTGTTATGTGGTCATTTTTAGTTTAGTTCTTATCTCGTGACCAAATTGGTCATTTATATTGGTCATTTTTAGTTTAGTTCTTATCCCATGACCAAATTGGTCATTTATCTTGGTCATTTTTAGTCAATTCACTTAAAATTTCTCAATTTTGGTTATTTACCCCTTGAAAAAGCTGTGGTGACCAATGTTTTTGGTCGCTTGGTCACTTATCTCTCATTTTGTACTAGTGAATGGACTGCGACACCAGAGATGTTGATGGAGTGTTACAACGTCATCGGAGAGCCCGACGATGAGGATGATCCAAGGGCTATACATGTGCCATAATTAGAAGGCAGTCGCAGTGTTGAGGCACCAGAAATATCGTCGGACAAATTTCAACTACCATTGAAGATCAAGAAGGTGAACATTGGATCGGAGGAGAACCCAAAGTTCACAAGCATTAGCGACTAGTGGGACGAGTCGACCATTGCGAACATGACTGACTTGTGGCATGAGTTTCAGGACCTGTTTCCTACGAAATTTTTAGAGATGAAGGGAATTTCCAGAGACTTGGGGGAATTGAAGATCCCCCTAAAACCTGATGCAAATCCTGTCAAGCAGCAGCCGTATCGATTGAATTCAAGATACAAGGAACGTGTGCAAGATGAAATTGAAAGAATGCTCGAGGCCAGCATTATAGAACTTGTGGAAGAATCAGAATGGATCAGCACAATGATCGTCTAGGACAAGAAAACCAATGAAGTAAGAATATGCATCGACTTGAGGAAGCTAAATGATGCCTGCCTACATGATCCGTTCCTGACCCCATTTATGGATGAGGTGCTCAAAGGAGTAGGAGGTTAGGAGATATATTCATTTACGGACATATTTTCTGGCTACCACCAGATCAAGATTGCAAAAGAAGATCGACACAAGACTACATTCGTCACGGAGTGGGGATTTTTTTAGTACACGGTGATGCCGTTTGGGTTGAAGAATGCTCCAGCAATTTTTTCCAGATTAGTGGTTGCGGTGTTCAAAGACTATATTCATAAGTTCCTTGCCGTCTATATGGATGACTGGACAATATGCAGATTAGTCAAGGATCATGTTGCGAACTTAAGGGTAATGCTAGAGCGATGTCGACAGCACCAAATTTCCCTGAACCTGAAGAAATGCATCTTTTGCGCTCCATTCGGAATCTTGTTAGGACACATTATCTACAGAGAAGGAATGTTGGTAGATTCGGTGAAGATTGGAATCATTGTCGACCTCCCACCACCAACGACAGTCAAGCAAATGCGAACGATGTTGGGACATAAGGGCTACTACAGGAAATTCATCAGAGGATATGCAGCTATTACGACAACCATGGAGAAGTTATAAAAGAAGGATGCTAAGTTTGAGTGGAACGAGGAATGTCAGAAAATCCTGGACATAATGAAATCGAAGATGGTCGCAGCACCCATACTCACATTCCCATATTGGACAAAGGAATTTCACGTTCATGTTGATGCATCATCGGTCGCAATAGGTGCCATTTTGGCTCAGCCAGGAACATGTGACATTGACCACTGGATAGCCTTCGCAAGTAGGAAGCTGTCTACTGTGGAGAAGAACTATACAACCACAGAGCGGGAAGGGTTGGCGATGATCTATGCTTTGCAGAAATTCTGGCATTACCTATTAGGAGGCCACTTCAATATGTTCACAGATCATTTCGCACTGAAATACTTGGTGAACAAGCCTGTGTTGGGGGGAAAGATCTATCGTTGGTTGCTACTATTTTAGGAGTTTGATTTTGATATCATCGTAAATCAAGGACGATTGAACGCGGGACCCGATCACCTTTCATGGATAGAGTCAAGGGAGGAACCAAGGAGCATCGACGAAGGATTACCAGCTCAGTTATTCAGAGTTGGCATGGTCGATAACCACTATGAGAAAATCATTCAATTTTTAGCAACAGGGGAAGCACCGGTAGAATTCACTACCAATCAAAAGAAGTAGCTAGTTGTCATAGCTGCAGACTTCCAGTTAATTGCAGGAGAATTATACAAAATGGGCCCAGATGAGATTCTGCGACGATATGTCCTTCCACATGAACAAGAGAGGATTCTATCGGAATCCCATGATGGAATAGCTGGGGGACATTATGGCGGGAGAGCAACCGCTAGGAAAATCCTTCGCGTAGGGCTGTGGTGGCCAACATTGCATGGAGATGTTGTCGACTATGTCAAGAGCTGCGACGTTTGTCAACGAACCGGGAAGCCGTCATGACGGGACGAAATACCACTCATACCATAAGTGACGCTATAGGCATTCGAAAAATGGGCAGTTGATTTTGTGGGACCCATTAAACCACCCAGGAAGAGAACAGGGTCGTGCTACATCATCATTGTGACAGATTACTTGATGCATTGGTGGAAGCAACACCAGTAAGAGATTGTTCCATTGCGACTGTAGCACAGTTTCTCTTCGACAATGTGGTCACAAGGTTTGGGTGCCCAAAGGTGTTGTTAAGTGACCAAGGGACGCACTTTGTTAACCAAACGATTGCAGCAATGACAGAAGAGTTTCATATCTAGCACAAGAAGAGTACTCCTTACCACCCTCAGGTGAACGGGGTAGTTGAGGCATTTAACAAGGTATTGGAGCACGCACTCACCAAGGTGTGCAATGAGAACTGCAACGATTGGGACTTAAAAATTCCAATAGTCCTTTGGGCGTATCGCACCACATGCAAACGACTGACTGTCTGGACTGCATTTAAGCTTGTTTATGGCCAGGAAGAAGTTATGCCAATGGAATATATTGTACCAAGCTTGCGCATCGTAACAGCAACAGGGGTGAGTGATGACGGTGCAGTGGAGGAATGCTTGGCACAACTGATATGGCTCGACGAAGATTGATTCATTGCAGGGTTCCATCAGAAAGTGGAAAAGAAATGACAGAAGGCGCGGCCTGACCGCCATGTCAAATCCAATCACTTTCAGAAGGGGGATCAAGGTTCCAAGAGATTGGAGGATGAGTTCAAGAATTACATGACAGCTAGCCAGAGATCGATGTATGAGGTTGAGAAGTACACAACAACAAGTTCCAGACAGCAAGAACAATTTTCAGAAGGATAGAACAGTGAGGGATGAGTGCATACCAGTAGTGTCCAGTTGAGGTGGCTCGGGGATGAGCCACGAGTTTGTCTTGGGGTCCTGTTGGCATGGGATAAATTCGCAGGAAGTGCGAAAGCCGATAGGTGCAAAAGGGTCAATCCGTGAAAGAAGGACCATTCGCGGAAGCGCAAGAATAATTAATATAGTTAGAATTGGTCATGTGGATCGTTTTGTAACCGAATAGAAGCATATAAATAGAATAGGATTTTAAGCCTAAGGGCATCCAGGTTTTGATCAGAAGTTCGATCTTTTCAATCTATTTTGCATCCGCACAGAGTATTGATTGTTTCTGCGAAGTTCATTCTGCAGGGTTTAATGAATGCATGAGGATGTGCGATTATGGTGCAATTTCTGTCTCTATCTTTATGTGATGATGAATGTGAATATGTTGTAGTTTTAATTGATGTGATTATGCTATGGGTTTAAGGATTACTATTGATGCGAATGAGTAGATTGAACATGTTGTTGTGAATAGTTTTTATCTGTTGAAATCTGCGAATGAATTAATGTGCGAATGATGAAGTGATAATATGCTCCAGAAGTAATAATATCTGGTTTCTACAAGGGTAATGTGCATTGAAAGCATATCCTCAACTCTACTCTGGAAACTTGGTTCCTGCAGCCCCCCTTATCCATCTCGGGTGAGACTACACTTGCTCCGCAAGTGTTGCTGGAAAGGGTTATACCTTTGTAGGTCGGTGTGTAAGGGAGTCTAGGTTGTTAGGTTGTTGATGACAGTGCGAACTGAACCCCTGTCAATACTAGCTACGTCAAGAAATGGTTCTATTTTCGGGACCTTGAGTAAGAAAAGAAGAGGATATGATGTGGCATCCGATGAAACCAGAGATCCAAGACTAGTTTGATAAGAAGGTGGAGGAATTCGTAGAAAGCGAGAAGCGGGACCCTAGACAGACAACAACCAATTGGCTGCATAAATATATTTATTAAGATATCCACGAGATATTCTTCTAGGAATTCCCAGTGTTGTTGCACAAGTGGTTAGCACAGTTGACGTTCCGAAAAAATCATTGCCAGAAGACTGAACCTGATTGTTGGACCCAAGAGTTGATCCGACAGCTGGAGCAAGTCGATAACATGGTATCGCGGGCTGTTTATTTTTGGGTGGATAGTATCCTCAAGGGATACATGACTGAGTTCGCAGTAGACACTATCAATTCGTATAGTGACGCAGAGAGGAACTTCTTCAAGGGACCGAGGGGGAGGTTCTTGTCACTGTTAAATTTGTGGATTAAGATGCGTGTCTGCGAAAAAGGAATATAGAGGATGTCATCTGACGAGTAGAAAAATTGGTGTGCAGAGGTTGAGGGTATCACGTGAATGCGGATCTGAAGGAAGGATGTGGGGTAGATGGGCATAAGCGACGACGAGTATCTAAGGGAAGCTTATGAAGACTATGGTACCTTGAGGAGTGGAGCGATATTCCAGCATCCCGAGAAGAGGAGGAGGACTGAGAGAGAGTCTCCTGAGAGGACCAAAACGGAGAGCTACGAAACAGGACCACAAGGGAGGAAGCGACCTTATTGTTGGGCACCATTTTGACCTCTTTTTGTCTTCTAAATATCCTCCATTTTCCTCCATAAAACCTTCATACTGATTTATAAAGCTTTAAATTCACCCACAAACTTTGGTTAAAAGGTATAAATGTCATTGCTTTTTAACAAATTGAATTTTGAGATTTTTAAAACATTTAAACTAAGGTTTTTATTCAGGATTACAGGATGAGCTAACTTCCCGTAATGTCTCCAAGGTTGAACACTTGCAGGACAGCTAGGTGTGAACTGAAAGATGGAGAAAAGATCCTCAGTGTCCAAGGATGGATAAACTTCCAACGAATAGATGATGTGGCTCTCATAGGTGTCAAGTCAAAGTCGGTCAAAGACGACCACCTGTGCTACCACTCAGCACAAAAGTAGGGCAGTTCCGATTTTGTTTATTTTCACAGATCTGATAGAGGATCTCGAGGACTATGTTTCATTAATTAGTTTCCAGGTTAATAGCATTTCTAGTTTTCAAGAATTTGTATAAGTACTTCATAAAACAGAGGAGAAGATGATCACGATTTGAGACTGGAAAACGCATACTGTTCTAGACTGCGTTGTTCTATTACTGTGTATGATCGATTTTATGGTGAATATATTTAAAGTTTAAGCTCTGTGATTTTTCAATTGCGTGTGTGAACGAGGCCTTGGAGGGCCCCCTTTGTTGAGTCTGCACAACTCTTTTATTTTTCCAGTGAACGATTTGGATCGTTGCACACGATTTGATTGTTGCCAGTGGTATGTTTTAATTCCTGTAGGATTCAATTTCATTATTGCAAAACGAGTTAAACTAGTTTTCAATCAGTTTTATAAAGCTCTGTTATCTCATTGATTATACGCTGGAGAATGGTGCAGACTACTATCTCACCTTCCTGTGCATTGCTTGACTGGTCAATGATGGAGTATTAAGAACAATTACACATTACGAATGCTTTCTTGTAAAGGGAATTAATGTTTGATTGCTCATTCAATGCTGGGATAATAGACAGAGTTTTATAATTCATATTTTAGGGTTAGGATTAATTTGTAATTGTTTTTATTATCTCAGAAGCTTTCACATACAAATTGCTTTCACATATAAATTGTTGTGTAAATGAAATGTCAAATGAAGCTATTCCTGTAAGGGAATTTTTGTGTTTTCAAATCACAGTAACTTATTGTGTTAATAGGTTTATTTCATAGATAAACTAGATTTCCAAGTTAATGTCTAGGTTTGAGTCCTGATACTTGGATATGCCTCTAAGTCTACCAACCTAGATTGACGTAAACTTAAGGTTTGATCTACATTAGTAGATTGAAGCTCAACATTTGGCACCGCTGCCGGGGAGGCATTGTAGAAGCAGGCTTAGGAACTTTAGTTCTCAGATAAAAAAACAAAATTTTCTTAAAAAACATAGAGTAGATTTTAGTTTTATGTCAAGACAAAGAGACGAGAAAGGAAGATTTATCAAAAACCCCCCAAAAACAGAAGTAACGGGACCTTTTTTTCCAAAAGGATTCATCACAACAGTGGGTACTTTTAAAATTGATGAGGAAGAAACACCAAAAGGGCCAACTGCATAACAGAGAAGGGAGTATGAGAGGATGTTAGAAATAGAAAACAAACGCAGACAAGAGAGAAGGGAAGAAGAGAGAAGACATGAGAGGGATGAAAGAACAACAGAAGATCAGGAAGCTACCTTTAAATTTCCTATCTTGGACACTAGCATTATCCTAGGCGAAGAGGTAAAAATGAAGAATATTCCACCATCTGTCTTACTAAACTTCTATGGCATGACCTCTGAAGATCCTGACTCTTTCCTATTCGAGTTTGATATCTTATGTCGAACTTATGGATACACTAATGACACCCATAAGCTTCATCTTTTCCCTGCTACCCTTAAAGCAGCTGCCTTGAAATGGTTCATGGGCTTAGGAGAACATTCTATCACTAGCTGGGATGAAATGAGGAAGATCTTTCTTCAAAAATATCAGGCATATTGCAGATCAAAGGGTCTAAAAGATGACATTTTTGGAATGACTCAACAGGAAGATGAGAGCTTGGAGGAGTATTTGGAAAGATTCTCATACAACCTGCAGAAATCTAAATACAATTCTTTAACACCTGAGATGATTAGAACAATATTCCTAAAAGGAATAAGAGAAGAGTATTTGGATATTTTTAATGTTATGGGCAAAGGTGACATCTCTTACCTTCCCTTTGATGAGATACAATATTTATGTCAGAAATATTCAAGAGGAAAGGCTCGAACTGGAAAAAGGGATATCAATACCAAAGTAACTAAATATGCAAACAGTGGTATCTCTAGAGCTGAGCTTGGAAATCTGCTAGAAGATTTCAAGACTGATTTATTGAGTACCTTGGGCACACAAGTCGAAGCAGCAAAAACCAAGAAGAGGCAAGAACAACAGGACCAACAAGATCAAGCTTTGTCTATTTTTTGTCCTAAATGCAGAAAGAAACACCCACTAAAAGAATGTCCTTTAAATACTGTTGAAATTTGTGGCTTATGTACTTTTAATCACAAAACTGATGACTGCCCTAGATTGAAAGAATTACAGGCAGCTCGAATGGAGGAGAATCAAAGCATGGAGTCTCTCTACTTTATGGGACAACGAAGACCTTGGCAGCCACGATTTTCAGGTATGTCTCAAGATCCTATGCAACAATTTCATACAAATTATCAAACTCCTATTCAAAATTCATGGAATGCACCCATGCCTTGGCACTCTTGGTCTCCTCCATTAGCCCAATCTGCTCCAAATTGGAGAGGATATGCCCATGGTAACCAGACATATCAGCAGGCTTATTTGTAGCCCTATCAACAACCTTCTGCCTATCCCCAATACCATTAGAACCAAGTCCAAGCCCCATCTTTTCAAGTTCCATCTTTTCAACAACCCAACAAAATGGCTCCTCAATTGGGTACACCACCTCAACAGCTTCAATTGCCATCCAATCAGCCTCCACCTCGGCCTACATAATTTCCCGCTTAGTTAATTCCAAATCCAAATAATAAACCAGACAGACCCATGTATAATGTTGATGATGGAATGGCACTTCCCTACTCAATCCTCCCACTGCAAAATATCAATTTAAGATCTGGGAAAACCTTACAAAAAGAATCTCCTGTTATCTTAGAAGAACAAACAGAAAATGAGAAAACTCCAAAAAAATTAAATACAAAAAAATCTCAGTCAGAAAATCACAGTAAAAAAGGGAAAACATCAGTATCTTATACACCTCCTTTTCCCGAAAGGTTGGTCAAAGAAAAACCTTCAATTTCCTTACCCGATTTAGATGTTTTGAATGAGTTAATAAATGTATATGTCAAAATTCCTCTACTGCAGGCTATAAAGGATATTCCAATTTACACTAAAGCAATTAAGGAATTATGTCTTAATAAAAGAAAGAAAGATCCATCAAAAATTCATGTGGTAGGAAATCTAGCAGGATTAATGTCTAACACTGTTTTCATTGAAAAGTATGTAGATCCTGGAATTCCAATGGTTACAATTACTATTAATAACTTTTCAATTCCAAAAACATTGATCGATTTAGGTGCTGCCATTAATGTCATGACACTAGAGGCAATGAAATATCTTCACTTGACAAATCTCAGACCAACCACAATAGTCTTGGAATTAGCTGATAGGTCTAAAATTACACCAGAAGGGGTCTTAGAAGATATCATTGTTTATTTAGACTCCTGGGAGTATCCTGTTGATTTTATAGTGCTACAACCAAAGTCTAACCTAGGAGGCCACCCATTGATCCTTGGAAGACCCTGGCTGGCAACAACGGATGCTTTCATAGGATGTAGGTCAGGGAGTATGCTCATTTCACATGGGACAGAGAGAAAACAAATTGCACTTTACCCTTCTGCCCAAAGACCTTCTACATTAGATCAGCTATCATGGATTAATGAGACCAAAGAACAAGAAGAAGAAGTGATTCATCCTGTCCTGAGTATCAATCAGTTCTTTGATTTTCAGGAAGAAAACCATGAAGTTTTGTTGGATTATTTCATCGCTGAACCTGATATTTCTGAAGAATTAAGAGATATGCAATATGCTGTAGCAGATCAAGTTTTGGGTTATAATTTTCAGGAAAATTGCACAGTACATTCTCTAGCATTAACACTTCATGATATTTTTAATGTTCATTCAATCACAGATATTCACAGTAAAACAGTTGAAATCAGTCCAGGCAAAAATTTGAAAATAAGTGCACATCTTACTGCATCACAGGAAGAAAAGTTGATTACCTTACTGAATAAGCATTCCCATGCATTTTCTTGGGAGTACACTGATATGCTAGGTATTCATCATGAGACATGCACTCACCACATTTACACAGATGATAAAATCAGAACTCTTAGACAACCGCAATGTAGAATGAACCCTATACTAAAAGAAATAGTCAAGGAAGAGTTGCAAAAGTTGTTAAAAGTGGGATTTATTTACCCCATCTCCGACAGCCAATGGGTTTCTCCCTTGGTTGTTGTTCCTAAAAAGAATGGTAAGTGGCGCATATGTGTAGATTACAGGGAGTTAAATAAGGCAACATTAAAATACTATTTTCCATTGCCTTTCATTGATCAAGTGTTGGATACCTTAGCTGGAAAAGAATATTTTTCATTTTTAGATGGTTTCAGTGGGTATAATCAAATTAGTATTACAAAAGAAGACCAGGACAAAACCACCTTTACATGTCCCTGGGGCACATATGCCTATAAGGTTTTACCTTTTGGCTTATGTAATGCCCCAGCTACCTTTCAGAGGGCTGTCTTGGCCATCTTTGCAGATCTAATTCATGAGTGTGTTGAAATTTACATGGATGATTTTTCTGTGTATGGAAGTACCTTTGAAGATTCCTTAGCAAACTTGGAGAAAATTCTAAAAAGGTGTGTTGACTCAAACCTTTCCCTTAGTAATGAAAAGTGTTTTATGATGATGACTGAGGGGATAGTTTTAGGGCATCACATTTCTTGATCTGGAATAAAAGTAGATCCTGCTAAAATACAAATCATTGAAAATTTATCTAAACCAACAACTCAAACATATGTAAGAATCTTTTTAGGGTATGCAGGCTATTATCGTAGATTTATTGCAAATTTTAGTAAGATAGTTATTCCATTTTTTAAATTGCTTTCAAAGGATGTGAATTTTAATTGGGATACTGACTGTCAATTTGCCTTTCAGACACTTAAAGAGAAGCTCTCAACTACTCCCATTTGAAGGGGACCAAATTGGACATTGCCTTTCCATATTTTCTACTGATGCCTTTGCTACTGCAATAGGGGCCTCATTGGGCCAGAAAGAACATACTTTGACTTATGCCATCTATTTTATTAGTAAAAATCTGACACCTGCAGAGTTGAACTATACAGTCACTGAAAAGGAGATGTTGGCGGTGGTTCATGCTGTAAACAAATTCCGTCATTACATAACTGGCTACGAAATTTTTGTCCATACAGATCATTCAGCCTTACGATATTTAATGAATAATTCTATCACTAATGGTCGGATTACTAGATGGTTGTTATTAATGCAGGAATTCAATATCACTGTTCTAGATTGCCCTGGACGCGAAAATCAAGTGGCAGATTTCCTGTCTCGCTTACACAATACTGGTGAGGTTGTTCCTGTTTTAGATAGTTTTCCTGATGAACACCTGTTTGCAATTTCTGTTATCACTCCTTGGTATGCTGATATTGCCAACTACTTGTCATCAGGCCAACTACCACCATCTATGACATCTAAAGAAAAGAAAAAGATTATTAAACAAAGTGCTAGGCATATATGGGTTAATGGTGATCTCTTTTACACAGGATATGATCTGATTATAAGAAGATGTGTACGACAGGATGAAGTCTTAGATATTTTAAAGGCATGTCATGATGAACCGTGTGGTGGCCATTTTGCAGATAAAAGGACAACATACAAGATACTCAATTTGGGGTATTATTGGCCTTCTATTTTCAAAGATGCTAAGAGGTATGTTAGAAGTTGTGATACTTGTCAACGGATGGGACGGCCAGTTCGGTCTGATGAAATTCCACTCCAACCACAAATCCTCATTGAACCATTTAAAAAGTGGGCCCTTGACTTCATTGGTCCAATTCATCCACCATCACAAGGGAAGAAGTACATTTTGGTATGTACAGACTACGTCACCAAATGGGTAGAAGCCAAACCATTACCAAGAGCCATAGAGCAGACTGTGGTAAACTTTCTTTTTGAGGAGATATTTGTCAGATTTGGGGTGCCTAGAGAGATTGTAACTGATCAAGGCACCCAGTTTACTTCTAAACTAGTGCAGGAGATAGCAGAAAAGTACAAGATTAAGCACAGAAAGTCTACCCCTTACCATCCACAAGCAAATGGCCAAGTGGAATCTACAAACAAGACTTTAGAAGGAATCATTACCAAAACTGTCCAGATGCATCGGAAGGATTGGTCGGCTAAACTTACTGAAGCTTTATGGGCATACCGGATCACTTGGAAAAATAGTACTGGTTTTTCTCCTTATCAGCTTGTTTATGGTAAGCAAGTCCTCCTTCCTATAGAGTTTCAAGTTCATACCTTCAAGTTAGCAGCATATTTGGGCATGGATCTTTCAGAGGCTCAGAAATAAAGAATACTTCAGTTGAATCAACTAGATGAGATGATACAGGCTGCCATAGAACACAATATTTTGATTCAACAGCAGCGAGCTCAATGGCATGACAAGTTTATTAAAAAGAAACAATTTCACATCGATGACTGGGCACTACTGTTTGACTCAAAGTTCAAAGACTTCAAAGCCAAATTCACAACTCACTGGCTTGGTCCATATGAGATTGCTGAGGTATATGACAATGGCTCAGTCAAACTTCAAACAATCGATGATGAAGCATGTACATTTGTGGTCAACGGCCATCAGCTCAAACTATATACCAAGCCTATCAACAAGGAAGATTTTATACAGCAAATTTCACAGCAACAGGAAATGGAAGTGTTGGATAGACACATCAGTGTTTCTCCTTCACTTACTTCTTAGCTGCTCTGATATTTCCAATAAAAAAAAAGAAAGAAAAAGCAAAAAATAAAAAAATAAAAGGCAGTTTAGTTGTGAAAACCAGGTCACTGGCACAACATAAACTTGAATTTTCCATGGAAAACCAGGTTCGCTTGGCCATTGAAAATTCATAAAAATATTTCATTTCTTTTACATAGTTTTCTTTTCAATAATGAAGTTCTTGTTTGACTTGAGGACAAGTCAATAAGTAGGCCTGTGAGGGGGATAAGCATTTCTATGCTTTCTGGAACCCTCCAAGTCTTTTTCATATGCAGAAGGGACCTGATTTCCAGCAATACAGTGATTTCTAGCAATGAAGAGGGACCTGACTTCCAATAAGGCAGAAGAAATCTACAGAAGGACCTAACGTCCAGCAAAGCAAAAGGAATATGAGATGGCAAACAGAAGACATCAGAATGACAGAAATGAATTAGAAATACATGAAAACCAGCTACATCAGGCAGCAATCTCATCATACAGGAATATCAAGCAAAGTCTGTAAGAATTTTAGTTTTTGTGTTTTAAAAGTTGCATGATTCTTTGTTTCAAAGTGATGACATATTTACCAACCCTCGTAAGTTTGACTGCCTATTTCATTATCCTCACAGTCTCTGCCAGCATTCCATTTACTTTCCATTATCCTACCCTAGGGGTCAAGATGGTGGTCAAAATCAAACCTAAGAGCAAATTTTAAAATGGCCAAAATATATACTACATTCTACAGGCAGGGTCTCCTTCTCAGCAAAAAGTGAAATGTTTAAGAAAAACATGAAATTTCCAATGTTTTATATGTATATATATTGGTGCATCAAGCATTAACCAAACATACATATAAAATATAGATGGCCGTGTGTATTTTCAAAATGAAAAGAGTCCACTTCAGTTAAAAGAAAATTCCTTAATTTCAATTTATAATCAAATATTGGGGCAAATAAAGAAATTAAAACATGTTATATACATTAAAACCTTACCTTTCATTTCTTTCCTGAGCAAATAATTGGATGGAAAGTGGCATGTTTATGAAGTGATGAGAAAAAAACGTGGTTATATGCCCCACGATAGCGTACAAATGTACCTGAGTCTTGTATTATGAATTGGTGAAGTCGAGGAGTGCGATTTGGTCATTCTTCTTTGAACCGAATCCAACTCATTTTTCTCTGCACGCATCGATTGTTGTGGGTGATAGTTTTCAGTAGGAAGAGGCTGTGGATTACAGGAAGGGCGCAAACACCAATTGCTGTGGAAATCGTACAGGAAGAAGTGAAGACAGTTACACGAGAAAGGAGGTAAAACTTAAACCCTTTCTTTGCTAAAGACTCTGCAAAGACCAACATCAATTCTACATTTTCAGAGTATCATTTTTTTTGGATAAGAAAAACAAATGCAGAGTTGAAAATTGAAAGGTTGAAGTTTCCTATTCTCTTTCCCATCAAAGTTCAAAATGTCATCTAGACCAGAGCCAACGAAATTCAACCCCACTGATATTCATGAGAATTGCATGGAGATCTTTGAAAAGAAGCAGTGGGTAACTTTCTTTGAAAAGTTTGATGGGCATAATGAGCATGTTAGTCTAGCTTTTGCTGAAGCATTTGATGGAGAAGGGGTTATAGTGGGAAACTTGCACTTCAGATTGTCTGAAGACATCTTAGCACAAATTATTGGCCTGCCACAGCAAGGAGAAATATTTTTCAAAACTAAACAATTCAAAGAGAAAGCATGGATACCCTTTTTGTGCAGATCAAGAGCAGGGTCAGTAAACTAGAAGAAAGGAATACCAAGGAGCTGGCTGGTTCATCCCTGGGATGAAATAGTTTATGTTATCCAAAAATTTATTACTTGTGAAGGCCGATTCAGTATTGTTTACCTTTACCACATCAAGCTGTTGCAGCATTTAAAAGGTGAATGTGAGATCAATATGCCCTATTTCCTGTTACAGAGTTTAACTAAGATGGCTAAGGATGTCCAAAGGCGTGCAAAAGACAAAATGACAAGCCTTTTTCACTGTGGACTCATCAAAATCATCATCAAGCATGAGTTACAAAAGCAAAATCTGACATGGTCAGAATTTTTAATCCACGGTTAGTTTGAAGAGCAGGAAGAATTGCTTGAAAAAGGTTTAAAAGAAGGAGAATTGTTGATGATAACATACCCTGAGGCAACAAGTTCAAAACTGCCAAAGGAGAAAAAGAAGAAAAATGAGGTATTGTTGATTACTGATGATGAAGACAACTCTAAGACAACAAGTTCAAAACAGCCTCAGAGAAGGATACGAATTAGGAGTGTAATGAGAGGAGAAAAACAGTTTCAAAAACAAGAGCAGATTTTCACCACTTACCAGAAGAAGCCAAGGAAGTATAAGCAAGCTCGAAGCCAGTTAGCATTAGAAGATGAGGAACACATACAAACCTTGGGGAGTCAAGAAGAAAACCTAGCAGGTGAGATAGCGCAGGATATCCAAGAAACTGATGAGATGATAAAACAGACAAAAAAAATCAATCTCTTCTTGGATCAGCAAGAGAAGGAAAAGGAAAAACAATCAAGACAGAAAATACTAAAAGACTCAGTTTCTCTTTTCTCAAAGCAACAAACTGTGGAAGAGGAAAAGAAAGAAGATTCAGTACAAGAGAGTGAAGAATTGGGGATGGACACCAATGAAAAGGAAAAGCAATCAAAATAGGAAATACTAAAAGACTCAGCGTCTCTTTTCTCAGAGCAACAAACTGTGGAAGAGGAAAAGAAAGAAGATTCAGTACAAGAGAGTGAAGAATTGGGGATGGACACCAATTCTGTCCAGTTTCAAATGAAAAAGAAGAAAAATTCCAAGAACAATAAAAAGATTAAGAGGTTGAAACTTGAAATAAAGGAATTAGAGCTCAGGAATGAGAGATTAAGAGAAGTCAGTGTGAAACTGAAGGTTCAGAGGACACGCATCTCTAAACATGCATACAGGTGGTATAAGCAAAAGAAGATTTATAAAGCTAAGTATGAGAGACTGAAGGCCCTTTATGCATCTCCAACTTCAACAGATGCATCCTCTCAGACAAGAGATTAGAAGCAAGATGATCAGCAGCAAAATTTTGGTTTTTGATATAAGCAGGGTCAAATATTTTTGGCATGGGGACATGCAACAACTTCCTCTTGGGGGAGATGTTGGGCACCATTTGACCTCTGTTTGTCTTCTAAATATCCTCCATTTTCCTCCATAAAACCTTCATACTGATTTATAAAGCTTTAAATTCACCCACAAACTTTGGCTAAAAGGTATAAATGTCATTGCTTTTTAACAAATTGAATTTTGAGATTTTTAAAGCATTTAAACTAAGGTTTTTATTCAGGATTACAGGATGAGCTAACTTCCCGTAATGTCTCCAAGGTTGAACACTTGCAGGCCAGCTAGGCATGAACTGAAAGATGGAGAAAAGATCCTCAGTGTCCAAGGATGGATAAACTTCCAACGAATAGATGATGTGGCTCTCATAGGTGTCAAGTCAAAGTCGGTCAAAGACGACCACCTGTGATACCACTCAGCACAAAAGCAGGGCAGTTCTGATTTTGTTGATTTTCATAGATCTGATAAAGGATGTTGAGGACTATGTTTCATTAATTAGTTTCCACGTTAATCGCATTTCTAGTTTTCAAGAATTTGTATAAGTACTTCATAAAACAGAGGAGAAGATGATCACGATTTGAGACTGGAAAACGCATACTGTTCTAGACTGCGTTGTTCTATTACTGTGTATGATCGATTTTATGGTGAATATATTTAAAGTTTAAGCTCTGTGATTTTTCAATTGCGTGTGTGAACAAGGCATTGGAGGGCCCCTTTGTTGAGTTTGCACACCTCTTTTATTTTTCCAGTGAACGATTTGGATCGTTGCACACGATTTGATTGTTGCCAGTGGTATGTTTTAATTCCTGTAGGATTCAATTTCATTATTGCAAAACGAGTTAAACTAGTTTTCAATCAGTTTTATAAAGCTTTGTTATCTCATTGATTATACGCTGGAGAATGGTGTAGACTACTATCTCACCTTACTGTGCATTGCTTGACTGTTCAATGATGGAGTATTAAGAACAATTACACATTACGAATGCTTTCTTGTAAAGGGAATTAATGTTTGATTGCTTATTCAATGCTGGGATAATAGGCAGAGTTTTATAATTCATATTTTAGGGTTAGGATTAATTTGTAATTTTTTTTATTATCTCAGAAGCTTTCACATACAAATTGCTTTCACATATAAATTGTTGTGTAAATGAAATGTCAAATGAAGCTGTTCCTGTAAGGGAATTTTTGTGTTTTCAAATCACATTAACTTATTGTGTTAATAGGTTTATTTCATAGATAAACTAGATTTCCAAGTTAAAGTCTAGCTTTGAGTCCTGATACTTGGATATGCCTCTAAGTCTACCAACCTGGATTGACATAAACTTAAGGTTTGATCTGCATTAGTAGATTGAAGCTCAACACTTATTGCAAAGGAGACATTGACCAGGATACCCCAGAAGCAGAAGGAGGACAGATCGTAAGTCACAACATACCTTCAACCACGCACACTACTCCAAACTTGATACGAAGAAACACAAACTACTCACAGAGTTTCCCTACGTGCAACAGTAAGAGTAGCACTTCAGTAAATAATAAATAGTAGGAATGTCAGGATGACGGACGAAGCGAAGATGCCTACCTTTCAGGGGAATGAAGACCCTGAACAGTATTGGTTCATATGCGAAGCAGTTTGGACTATAAAGCAGGTCCAAGACGACGCCATAAAGATGGGACAGATAGAGATGACCCTTAGGGACTGAGCGTTAAACTGGTTCTTGAAGTTTACAAGGATTCCCACAGGAACAACGGCCAAGACATTGGAGCAGGTCAAAACAACATTGATTGGTGAATTTAAAAAGCCAAAATATGAATCGCAGTATGTTATGGAGCTTAAGGAGATTAAGCAATTCCTGAACGAACTAGTGTGGGAATTCGATCAATGGTACAAGACGTTGATAGAAAAAGTGAGATTTCCGATAGATGAGCTACAACACAAAGAATGGTTCATCGTGGGACTAGTACCGCATATCCGGGGACCCTTGATGTAGAAAAAAGTAGCGACACAGGCGGAAGCACTAGAAATTGTGATGAGGTTGGAGGCTTCATCGATTGGTGAAGCAGAAATAGGAATGGATAGAATAAAGGCAAAACTGGGTACCTTAACACTTCAACTAGAGGACATCAAGAAGGGGAAGGAAACCGATAGCGACATATGGTGTACTAGGTGTAAAGCTGAAGGACATCATAAAGACAATTTCTCAGAGTTCTGCGAGTATTTACAGTCGGGAGCACCGAACCCTCTTCGTGAGGGAGGAATGCCGTGGTGTCCTATCTGCTAGACCTGAGGGCATCGACTGAAGGAATGCATATACCTACAAAAGATGGTGTCAAAACCAGCGAATTTTTATTATAAATTCTGTTGATTGGTTGGCCATGATGAGAAGGACTGTAGGGCCTATGACCTATTGCAGGATCGGACAACTGAAACATATTTTATGAAGGGAGAATGGCCACCGGTGGTGCAACAGCAACCACAGTACAACCATCCACAACCGCAGTTCAACCAACCGCAACAATACGATCAGGGGCAATACGGGCACCCGCAGTATCCGCCACGACCATATGGTTAGCCACAGTATTAGCAAGAATAGTACGGGCAGCTGCAGTATCAACCCTATGGGCCACCACACGAAGGTTTCAGAGGAGAATTCCATGAAGGCCGAGGCGCTGGTATGGGATGTGGAGGAGCTTCTAGAAGGGGAAGAGGGCCGATCATCTGGTACTATTGTGGATAGCAGGGGCACTACCAGAGGGATTTCCCAAAAAGCAGCACCGTAGTGTAGTTATTGCAGTGCTGTAGATCACAGCGTAGAGGACTGCCCTCAGCTCATTGCGAAATGGTAGACTAAGAATCCGCCCCAGAACTAGAACCAAAACAATCAGAACGCACCATCCGCAGTGCAGATGATATCGACGGAGGCTAGAAGTAGCCATGCGACGGTTGGAATAGTAACACGAGGAGGAGCAGTGACAGGAGGCGACAGGTGACACACTAATGTTCGACCAACACAAACACAACGGAAGCAAGTCACCTTTGATGCATAAGGCGAAAGGAACGTCTTCTTGCAGGCATAGAAGGCAATGAAGAAAAGGAGGCAACTACCTCTTCAGAAAGAAATCTATGACATGCCACCGACGTTTGACTCAATGAAGTCATGGAGGAAGGAAAACACTCTAAAGGCCTTCTTGGAGAGTTGCTTGGAGTTGGCGAAGGATACAGACGCACTGGAAGAAATAATTGTTCTACTGCATCGACGGGTAGGTGAACGTCAGGAACAGAAGGTTAATCGCATACATAAGAAAAAGACAGGAAGGGAGATGCGAATGTTGACACAAATTGGAGCATTTGATGTCGACTCCATCATTCTGGATTTGGGTTCGGATGTGAATATTCTGACTAAGCAGACGTGGGAGACAATGGGAAAGCTGCAAATGACCTGGTCACCAATACAGCTGCAACTGGAAAATCAGAGTAAGGTCACTTTGCTTGGTCGGGTATGTCAAATCCTAGTCGAAATTGAGGGGCTTAAGACGTATGCCGATTTCGATGTCATTGAAATCGTGGATAACACCAGTCCCTATCTAGTACTGCTAGGTATAGACTGGGCCATGGAAAACCAAGCAATTATAAATTTTAAGAAGAGGACAATATCATTCGAGAATCGTGAGATGAGAGTCATCGCACCACTAGATCCTGCGGAAGGGTTGTGCTATGTGGCACCATCCAGAGACGCGTTTGTGGAAGGGTGGGACAGTTTGTATAATATATCTGAGGATTATGTTAATACCACTGCGGATGGAGAACTAGGGTGGCTCAGCGCCAGTTCAACATCATCAGATTCAGAAAAGGCACTTGAGAATTGACAAAACCAGTTACTTGAAGTATCATTTAGAAGATGTGCATGGGTAACATAGTCACTGCGAGGGGTAGCCACAGAGGAATACGTGTTACCTACATATGAAGGATTTCCCAACTTGAGCAAGTTTCTCATGGAGTTTGAGGAGAAAGTGGTAGAACCGCAGCGTCTACTGGCCCTGGAGGAAGCCTTGAAGGGTACTCCTGCGTGATGGTGGGCAACGCACAAATCAAACATCACAACTTGGCCACTGTGTCGATGCCTCATGGAGGTTCAGTTCGGTGAAGCTGTGGGGTATGACAGAACGAGATATGATGGACGAGGCGACCCAAAGGAGCATCTGAACGCTTGTCAACACCAATGGGGATCGAGATCAAAGCAAGTGTGGGTACATGCATTCGTACACACGTTGGATGAAGTACCGCGGAGTTGGTATGTCGCAGCAGAACTGCGACGTGGGACGACTTCTTGGGAATAGCTTACCATTAGCTTCAGTCAATTGTTTTCTTTCTCAGATGACAAGCCCTTCATCCACATTGCGTTACAGGTGATCCATGGAAAGATAGTTGAGGCAGTACTGACAAAACAACCGAGGGCACTTCAATGGACTGCGACACCAGAGATGTTGATGGAGTGTTACAATGTCACCAGAGATCCTGACGATGAGGATGATCCAAGGGATATACATGTGCCAGAATTAGAAGGCAGTCGTAGTTTGAGGCACCAGAAATATCGTCGGACAAATTTCAGCAACCATTGAAGATCAAGAAGGTGACCATTGGATCAGAGGAGAAACCAAAGTTGGCAAGCATTGGCAACTATTGGGACGAGTCGACCATTGCGAAGATGACTGACTTGCGGCATGAGTTTCAACATCTATTTCCTATGAAATTTTCAGAGATGAAGGGAATTTCTGGAGACTTAGGGGAAATGAAGATCCCCCTGGAACCCAATGCGAAGCTCGTCAAGCAGCGGCCATATCGATTGAATCCAAGATACAAGGAATGTGTGCAAGTTGAAATTGAATGAATGCTCAAGGCCGGCATTATAGAACTTGTGGAAGAATCAGAATGGATCAACCCAATGGTCGTCTAGGACAAGAAAACCAGCGAAGTACGAATATGCGTCAACTTGAGGAAGCTAAACGATGCCTGCCTACATGATTCGTTCCCGACCCCAGTTACGGATGAGGTGCTCGAAGGAGTAGGAGGTCAGGAGATAAATTCATTTATGGACGGATTTTCTAGCTACCACCATATCAAGATTGTAAAAGAAGATCAACACATGACTACATTTGTCACGGAGTGGGGATGTTTTCGGTACACGGTGATGCCGTTTGGGTTGAAGAATGCTCCAACGATTTTTTCTAGATTAGTGGTTGCGGCGTTCAAATACTATATCCATAAGTTCCTTGCCGTCTATATGGATGACTGAACAGTATATGGATTAGTAAAGGATCATGTTGAGAACTTAAGTCTAATGCTGGAGCGATGTCGATAGCACCAAATTTCCCTAAACCTCAAGAAATGCATCTTTTGCGCTCCATTCAGAATCTTGTTAGGACACATTGTCTGTAGAGAAGGAATGTTGGTAGATCCGACGAAGATTACCATCATTGTCGACCTCCCAACACCGGCGACATTCAAGCTAATGCGAGCAATGTTGGGACATACAGGCTACTACAGGAAATTCATCAGAGAATATGCAACTATTACGGCACCCATGGAGAAGTTGTTAAATAAGGATGCTAAGTTTGTGTGGAACAAGGAATGTCAGAAAAGCCTGGACATACTGAAAGCGAATATGGTCGCAGCACCCATACTCGCATTCCCAGATTGGACAAAGGAATTTCATGTGCACGTTGATGTGTCGTTGTTCGCACTAGGTGCCATTTTGGCCCAGCCAGGAACAGGTGACATCGACCACCCGATAGCCTTCGCAAGTAGGAAGTTGTCTACTGTGGAGAAGAACTATACAACCACAGAGTGGGAAGTTTTGGCGATGGTCTATGCTTTGCAGAAATTCTGGCATTACTTCTTAGGAAGCCACTTCAAGATGTTCACAGATCATTCTGGACTGAAATACTTGGTGAACAAGCCTGTGTTGGGGGGAAAGATCTGTCGCTGGTTGCTACTATTTTAGGAGTTTGATTTCAAGATCATCGTAAAGCCAGGACGATTGAGAGAGATACCAGATCACCTATGACAGATAGAGTCAGGGGGGGAACCAAGGAGCATCGACGAAGGATTACCAGATGCTTAGTTATTCAAAGTAGGCATGGTCGATAACCAATATGAGTAAATCATTTAATTTTTAGAAACATGGGAGGAACCGGAGGAATTCACTACCAATCAAAAGAAGCAGCTAGTTGTCAGAGCTGCAGACTTCCAGTTAATTGCAGGAGAATTATACAAAATGGGCCCAGACGAGATTCTTCGACGATATGTCCTTCCGCATGAACAAGAGAGGATTCTGTCGGAAGCCTGTGATGGAATAGCTGGGGGACATTATGGTGGGAGAGCAACTGCTAGGAAAATCCTTCGTGTAGGGCTGTGGTGGCCAACCTTGCATGGAGATGTTGCCAACTATGCTAAGAGCTGCGACGTTTGTCAACGAACCGGGAAGCTGTCACGACGGGACGAAATGCCACTCATACCACAAGTGACGC
The DNA here is from genome assembly GCA_027924585.1 of Larix kaempferi. Taxonomy (NCBI): domain Eukaryota; kingdom Viridiplantae; phylum Streptophyta; class Pinopsida; order Pinales; family Pinaceae; genus Larix; species Larix kaempferi. The sequence continues at coordinate 5,006,359 of BSBM01000872.1, forward strand.
TACAGGAATTCGAGAAATGCGCAGTTGATTTTGTGGGACCCATCAACCCACCCGGGAAGAGAACAGGGTGGTGCTACATCATCACTACGACAGATTACTTGACGTGTTGGGCGGAAGCAACACCAATAAGACATTGTTTCGCTGTGACTGCAGCATGGTTTCTCTTTGACAATGTGGTCATGAGGTTTGGGTTCCCAAAGGTGTTGTTAAGTGACCAAGAGACATACTTTGTTAACCAGACGATTGCAGCAATGACGGAAGAGTTTCAGATCTAGTACAAGAAGAGTACTCCTTACCACCCTTAGGTGAACCGGGCAATTGAGGCATTTAACAAGGTATTGGAGCACGCACTCACCAAGGTGTTCCATGCGAACCACGACGACTGGGACTTAAAAATTCCAACGGTCCTTTGGGCATATCACACCACATGCAAACAACTGACTGGCCAGACTCCATTTAAGCTCCTGTATGGCCAGGAAGTAGTTATTCCAATGGAATACATTGTACCGAGTTTGCACATCACAACAGCAATAGGGATGAGTGACGACGGCGTAGTGGAGGAATGCTTGGCACAACTGATACAGCTCGATGAAGATCGATTCATTGCAGGGTTCCATCAAAAAGTGGAAAAAGACCGACAGAAGGAATGGCATGACTGCCATGTCATATCCAAGTACTTTCAGAATAAGGATACAGTTCTGTTGTATGATAGTAAGTTTACGAAACACACGGGTAAGCTGCAAATGCACTAGTGAGGACCATACATCATAAATTTTGTCATCGACGCAGGCGCGGTCCAATTACAGAGTTTAGATGGAGTATTGTTACCAAAGTTGTTCCATGGGAATAGGCTGAAGCCCTATCGCCATGACCCGACACAGAGTGATTGATCTACAAAATGAAAAAATAAAAAAAATAAAAATATGAATGAATGACGAAAGAAGGAAGCATGGACGATGCTCGCACGTTTGACAGTAGGTTGCAGCATGACCGATGCTTCGCATGATTGGCACACAGGGGTTGGAAGCATGACCAACATGGTTACTATCGATGTTTGCTTGATTGACACGTGAGGAGTCCATTTCGAGCATGAGTGCTGCGGATCAGCCTCACCAGAAGAAGGCGGAAAGGCATGATGATAGAATTAGCAGATTACACAGAGGGATTTGCAAATGATATCAGAGACAGACATCCAGGACACAACAAAAAAGCATAATACAAATGCGGGAGGCTAGCTGAGCAAGGAAATATCTATCAGTCAAGATAACTTCATGTTGCGAGTGCATTAGGGAGAGAGCTGAGTTAGGAATTCCAAGGAAGCCATGGAAATGAACCATTTTATTTCATGCGGTAGCACACGAGGTGTGCTAAGGGCCAGAACGACGACTGTGCATGAACAGCCAGAGAAGAAAGCAACGCAGACACTCGGGAAGAACAAAGATGAGGTCTCAACCGAGATGTCTAAGTGTGTGGTGGTAGTTATAACATTTGTGGTCCCGATGACCACCAGAAATCCAGGGGCGGAGGCCCCCTAGCCCCGGTACACAGCAGTGCAGGGTGTGAAACATATGTGTCGGAGATGTCGGCTTGTTTCCCACACTACGACGCCAATGAACTTTTCCTCAGTATGGAATAAACACGGATCGGGGTAGCAGATGCCCGAGAGGTAGATGATCAAGGTTCCAAGAGACTGGAGGATGAGTTCAAGAAGTACATGAAAATGAGCCAAAGATCGATGTACAAGGTTGAAAAGTAGACAGCAACGAGTTCCAGAGGGCAAGAACAATTTTCAGAAGGATAGTACAGTGATGGATGAGTGCAGACCAGCAGTGTCCTGCTAAGGTGGCTCGGGGACAAGCCACAAGTTTTTGTTGGGGGCATGTTGGCATGTGATAATTCCGCAGGATGTGCGGAAGCCGACAGGTGTGAAAGGGTTAATCTGCGAAAGAAGGACCATTCACACAGTTCGCGGAAGTGCAAGAATAGTTAATTTAGTTAGAATTGGTCATGTGGACCGTTTTGTAACCGAATAGAAGCATATAAATAAAATAGGATTTTAAGCCTAAGGGCATCCAGGTTTTGATAAGAAGGTCGATCTTTTCAATCTGTTTTGTATCCACATGGAGTATTGATTGTTTCTGCGAAGTTCATTCCGTAGGGTTTAATGAATGCATGAGGATGTACAATTATGGTGCAATTTCTATCTCTATCTTTATGTGATGATGAATGTGAATATGTTGTAGGTTTAATTGATGTGATTATGCTATGGGTTTAAGGATTTATGTTGATGCGAATGAGTAGATTGAACATGTTGTTGCGAATAGTTGTTATTTGTTGAAATCTGTGAATGACTTAATGTGCAAATGATGAAGTGATAATATGTTGCGGAAGTAATAATCTATGGTTTCTACAAGGGTAATGTGCGTTGAAAGCATATCCTCAACTCCACTCCGGAAACTTGGTTCTTGCAGACACCTTATCCATCTCGGGTGAGACTGCACTTGCTCCGCAAGTGTTTCTAGAAAGGGTTATTCCTTTCCGGGCCGGTGTGTAAAGGAGTCTGGGTTGGTAGGTTGTTGACGACAATGCGAAATGAACCCCTGTCGATAGTCGCTGCGTCAACAAATGGTTTCGTTGCCAGGACCTTGAGGAAAAGAAGAGGATATGTTGTGGCATCCGATGAAACCAGAGATTCAAGACTAGTTTGATAAGAAGGCAGAGGAATTCACAGAAAGCGAGAAGCGGGACCCTAGACAGATAGCAACCAGTTGGCTGCAGAAATATATTTATTCATATTTCCACGAGATATTCTTCTGTGAATTCCCAGTTCTATTGCACAAGTGGTTAGCACAGTTGACATTCCGAAAGAATCATTGCTATAAGACTGAACCTAATTGTTCGACCCAATAGTGGATCCGATAGCTGGAGCAAGTCGATAACATGGTATCGCGGGTTGTTGATTTTTGGGTGGATAGTATCCTCGAGGGATACGTGACTGAGTTCGCAATAGACACTATCAAGTCGTATAGTGACGTAGAGAGGAACTTCTTCAAGGGACCGATGGGGAGGTTCTTGTCGCTATTAAATTTGTGGATTAAGATCCTTGTCTGCGAAAAAGGAATATTGAGGATGTCATCTAACGAGTAGAAAAATCGGTGTGTGGAGGTTGAGGGTATTGCGTGAATGGGGATATGAAGGAAGGATGTGGGGTAGATGGACATAAGCGACGAAGAGCATCTAAGGGATGCTTACGAAGAGTGTGGTACCTTGAGGAGTGGTGTGATATTCCGATGTCCCGAGAAGAAGAGGAGGACTGAGAGAGAGTCTCATGAGAGGACCGAAATGGAGGGCTACAAAACAGGACCACAAGGGAGGAAGCGACCTTACTGCGAAGGAGACATTGACCAAGCTACCCTAGAAGCAGAAGGAGGATAGATCCTAAGTCACAACATACCTTCAACCTCGCGCACTACTCCAAACTTGATACGACGAAACACAAACTACTCGGAGAGTTTCCCTACGTGCAACGGTAGGTGTAGCACTTCAGTAAATAATAATAGTAGTAACGTCAAGATGACGGACAAAGCGAAGATGCCTACCTTTCAGGGGAACGAGAATGAAGACCTTGAACAGTATTGGTTCATATGTGAAGCAGTCTGGACTGTAAAGCAGGTCTATGACGATGCCATAAAGATGGGACAGATAGCGACGCCCCTTAGGGGTCGGGCATCAGACTGGTTCATGAAGTTTAGAAGGATTCCAACAGGAGCAACGGCCAAGACATTGGAGTAAGTCAAAACAACGTTGATTGATGAATTTAAAAAGCCAAAATCTGAATCGCAAAATGTTACGGAGCTTAAGGAGATTAAGCAATTCCTGAATGAACCAGTGTGGGAATTCGATCAGCGGTACAAGACGTTGATAGTAAAAGTGAGCTTTCCGATAAATGAGCTACAACACAAAGAATGGTTCATCGCGGGACTGGTACCGCATATCCATGGACCCTTGATGCAACAAAAAGTAGCGACATAGGCGGAAACACTAGAAATTGCGATGAGGCTGGAGGCTTCACCGATTGGTGAAGCAGGAATAGGAATGGATAGAATATAGGTGCAACTAGCTACCTTAACACTTCAGATGGAGGACATCAAGAAGCGGAAGGAAACCCGTAGCGACATATGGTGTACCAGGTGTAAAGCTGAAGGACATCATAAAGAGAATTTCCCAGAGTTCTGCGAGTATTTACAATCGGGAGCACTGAACCCTCTTTGTCGGGGAGGAATGCCGTGGTGTCCTATCTACCAGACCAAAGGGCATCGACCGAAGGAATGCGTATACCTACAAAAGATGGTGTCGAAACCAACAAATTTGTATTATAAATTCTGTCGATCGGCTGGCCATGATAAGAAGGACTGTAGGGCCTATGACCTGCTGTGGGATCGAACAACTGACACATATTTTATGAAGGGAGAATGGCAACCAGCGGTGTAGTAGCAAACGCAGTACAGCCAATCGTAACAGTACTTCAACCAATTGCAACAATACGATCAAGGGAAATACGCGCAGCCGTAGTATGGGAACCCGTGGCATCCGCCACCATTGTATGGCCAGCCACAATATCAGCAATAGCAGTATGGGCAGCCACAGTATCAACCATATGGTCCACCACGCAGAGGCTTTAGAGGAGGATTCTGCGAAGGCTGAGGCACCGGTATGGGACGTGGAGGAGCTGCTGGTCGAGGAAGAGGGTCGATCATCTGTTACAATTGTGGAAAGCAGGGGCACTACCAGAGGGATTGCCCAAACCCAGCACCGTAGTGTAGTTGTTGCAGTGTTGTAGATCACAGTGTAGAGGACTGCCCTCAGGTCATTGCAAAATGGTAGACTAAGAATTCGCCCCAGAACCAGAACCAAAACAATCAAAACGCATCATCCGCAATGCAGATGATATTGACGGAGGCTAGAAGTATCCATGCGATGGTTGGAATAGTAACACGAGGAGGAGCAGTGACAGGAGGCGACAGGTCACACACTAATGTTCGACCAACACAAACACAGTGGAAGCAGGTCACCTTTGATGCATAAGCTGAAAGGAACGTCTTCTTGGAGGCACAGAAGGCAATGAGGAATAGGAGGCAACTACCTCTTCTGAAATAAATCTATGACATGCCACCGACGTTTGACTCGACGAAGTCGCGGAGGAAGGAAAACACTCTAAAGGCCTTCTTGGAGAGCTGCTTGGAGTTGGCAAAGGATACATACACACTTGAAGAAATAGCTGGTCTTCTGCATCGACGGGAAGATGCACGTTAGGAACATAAGGTTAATCGCATACATAAGAAAAAGACAGGAAGGGAGATGCAGATGTTGACACAAATTGGAGCATTTGATGTCGACTCCATCATTCTGTATTTGGGTTCGGATGTGAATATTCTGACTAAGAAGACATGGGAGACAATGGGAAAGCCGCAAATGACCTGGTCACCAGTACAGCTGCGACTGGCAAATCAGAGTATATTCAAAGACTATATTCATAATTTCCTTAACCTCTATATGGATGACTAGACAGTATACGGATTAGTCAAAGATCATGTTGCGAACTTAAGGCTAATGCTGGAGCGATGTCGACAGCACCAAATTTACTAGAACCTCAAGAAATGCATCTTTTGCGCTCCATTCGGAATCTTGTTAGGACACATTGTCTGCAGAGAAGGAATGTTGGTAGATCCGGCGAAGATTTCCATCACTGTCGACCTCCCACCACCGACGACAGTCAAGCAAATGCAAGCGACGTTGGGACATACATGCTACTACAGGAAATTCATCAGAGGATATGTAGCCATTATGGCACCCATGGAGAAGTTATTAAATAAGGATGCTAAGTTTAAGTGGAACGAGGACTGTCAGAAAAGCCTGGACATACTAAAAGCGAAGATGGTCCCAGCACCCATACTCGCATTCCCAGATTGGACAAAGGAATTTCACATGCACGTTGATGCGTCGTCGGTTGCAGTAGGTGCCATTTTGGCCCAGCGAGGAACAGGTGAGATCAACCACCCGATAGCCTTCGCAAGTAGGAAGCTGTCTACTGTGGAGAAGAACTATACAACCATGGAGCGGGAAGGTTTGGCGATGGTCTATGCTTTGCAGAAATTTCAGCATTACCTCTTAGGAGGCCACTTCAAGATGTTCACAAATCATTCTGCACTGAAATACTTGGTGAACAAGCCTGTGTTGGGGGGAAATATCTGTCGGTGGTTTCTACTATTTTAGGAGTTTGATTTCGAGATCATCGTAAAGCCAGGACGATTGAACTTGGGACCGGATCACCTATCACGGATAGATTCATGGGAGGAACCAAGGAGCATCGACAAAGGATTACCAAATGCTCAGTTATTCAGAGTTGCCATGGTCGATAACCACTATGAGCAAATCATTCAATTTTTAGCAACAAGGGAGGTACCGACGGAATTCACTACCAATCAAAAGAAGCAGCTAGGTGTCAGAGCTGTAGACTTCCAGTTAATTGCAGGATAATTATACAAAATGGGCCGAGACGAGATTCTGCGACGATATGTCCTTCCGCATGAACAGGAGAGGATTCTGTCGAAATCCTATGATGGAATAGCTAGTGGACATTATGGCGGCAGAGCAACTGCTAGGAAAATCCTTCGCGTAGGGCTATGGTGGCCAACCTTGCATGGATATGTTTCCGACTATGCCAAGAGTTGCGACGTTTGTTAACGAACCGAGAAGCCGTCACGACGGGACGAAATGCCACACATACCATAAGTGACGCTACAAGAATTCGACAAATGGGCAATTGATTTTGTGGAACCCATCAACCCACCCGGGAAGAGAACAGGGTCGTGCTACATCATCACAAAGACAGATTACTTGGCACGTTGGGCGGATGTAGCACTAGTAAGAGATTGTTCCGCTGCGACTGCAGCACAGTTTCTCTTCGACAATGTGGTCACGAGGTTTGGGTGCCCAAAGGTGTTGTTAAGTGACCAAGGGACACACTTTGTTAACTAGACGATTGCAGTAATGACAGAAGAGTTTCAGATCCAGCACAAGAAGAGTACTCCTTACCACCCTCAAGCGAACAGGGAAGTTGAGGCATTTAACAAGGTATTGGAGCATGCACTCACCAAGGTGTGTAATGTGAACTGCGACGACTAGGACTTAAAAATTCCAACGGTCCTTTGGGCGTATCGCACCACATGCAAACGACTGACTCACCAGACTCCATTTAAGCTCGTTTATGGCTAGGAAGCAGTTATTCCAATGGAATACATTGTACCGAGCTTGCGTATCGCAACAGCAACAGGGATGTGTGTTGACGACGTAGTGGAGGAACGCTTGGCACAACTGATACAGCTCGACAAATATTGATTCATTGCAGGGTTACATCAGAAAGTGGAAAAAGACTGATAGAAGGCGTGGCATGACCGCCATGTCAAATCCAAGCACCTTCAAAAGGGGGATACAGTTCTGCTGTATGATAGTAAGTTTGCGAAACAGTTGGGTAAGATGCAAATGCACTGGTTAGGACCATACATCATAAATTTTATCAATGACGCAGGCGCGGTCCAATTACAGAGTTTAGATGGAGTATTGTTACCTAAGTTGGTCAATGGGAATATGCTGAAGCCCTATCGCCATGACCCGGCATAGAGCGATTGATCTACAGAATGAAAAAAAAATGAATGAATGACGAAAGAAGGAAGCATGGTCGATGATCGCACGTTTGACAACAGGTGGCAGCATGACCAATGCTTCACAGGATGGGGTTGGCAGCATGACCAACATGGGTGCTATCGATGTTTGCACGATTGACACGTGAGGAGTCCAATCCGAGCATGAGTGCTGTGGATCAACCTCACCAAAAGACGACAGAAAGGCATGATGATAGAATCAGAAGATTATGCGGAGGGCTTTGCAGATGATTTCAGAGACAGACATCCAGGACACAACAGAAAAGCATAAATACAGACGCGGGAGGCTAGCTGAGCAAGGAAATATCTATCAGTCGAGAGAACTTCATGTTGCGAGTGGATCAGGGAGAGAGTTGAGTTAGGAATTCCATGGAATTCATGGAAATGATCCATTTTATTTTCGTGTGGTAGCACATGAGGTGCGTTGAGGGCCAGAATGACGACTGTGCATGAATAGCCAGAGAAGGAAGCAACGCAGACACTTGGGAAGAACAGAGATGAGGTCTCAACCGAGAGGTCTAAGTGTGTGGTGGTATTTAGAACATTCGTGGTCCTAATGACCACCAGAAAGCCAGGGGCGGAGGCCCCCTAGCCCCGGTAGACGACAGTGAAGGGTGCAAAACAGATGTGCCGGAGCAGTCGACCTGTTTCCCACCCTAGCGATGCCAATGAAATTTTCCTCAGTATGGAACAAGCAGGGCAGCAGATGCCTGAGAGGTAGATGATCAAGGTTCCAAGAGATTGGAGGATGAGTTCAAGAAGTACATTATAGCGAGCCAGAGATCAATGTATAAGGTTGAGAAGTACACAACAACGAGTTCCAGATGGCAAGAACAGTTTTCAGAAGGATAGTACAGTGATGGATGAGTGCAGACCAGCAGTGTCCAACTGAGGTGGATCGGGGACGAGCCACAAGTTTGTGTTGGGGTCCTGTTGGCACGGGATAAGTCCGTAGGAAGTGTGGAAGCCGACAGGTGCGAAAGGGTCAATCCGTGAAAGAAGGACCGTTCACAGAGTTCGCATAAGCGCAAGAATAGTTAATTTAGTTAGAATTGGTCATGTGGACCGTTTTGTAACCGAATAGAAGCATATAAATAGAATAGGATTGTAAGCCTAAGGGCATCCAGGTTTTGATAAGAAGTTCGATCTTTTCAATCTGTTTTGTATCCGCATGGAGTATTGACTGTTTCTGCGAAGTTCATTCTGCAGGGCTTAATGAATGCATGAGGATGTACGATTATGGTGCAATTTCTATCTCTATCTTTATGTGATGATGAATGTGAATATGTTGTAGGTTTAATTGATGTGATTATGCTATGGGTTTAAGGATTACTGTTGATGCGAATGAGTAGATTGAACATGTTGTTGCGAATAGTTGTTATCTGTTGAAATCTGCGAATGATGAAGTGATAATATGGTGCGGAAGTAATAATCTCTGGTTTCTACAAGGGTAATGTGCGTTGAAATCATATCCTCAACTCCATTGTGGAAACTTGGTTCCTGCAGCCCCCTTATCCATCTCGGGTGAGACTGCACTTGCTCTGCAAGTGTTGCTGGAAAGGGTTATACCTTTCCAGGCTAGTGTGTAAGGGAGTCTAGGTTGGTAGGTTGTTGACGACAGTGAGAAGTGAACCCCTGTCGATAGCCGCTTCGTCAACAACATGCAATGATGAAATGTAGTAGGTGTATAACTCAAGCCAAGGAGCATGACTAGAAACTCATTGTGCCCATAATGTTACTTGAAGACTAGCCTCCACATGTCTTCTTTCATGAACCTTTTCAAATGCTTGCAATGAAAGATATTGATGGATTGTACATCCATCCTCAATTCATCCTTATGCTTCTTCACCTTGTCAGGTGATCTACCCGGTGGAAGGTATTCAAGAACCTTCTTATGTTGTTTTAGTGACTTCCATATGGCCTCAATTTGATGTAAGTAGTCCACCGTTTATGCCTTGAATGTTGGTGAGTCCATCAGTAGCCTACACAATGTCACCATGCTTCACTCTGAATATCATGCCATGAGATAATTCATCTGCTATGTAATTTTTCCTCCAAGGTATGAATGAAAATGTATGGAAAGCATTATATTGTAGCCATATATTCCTTGGATGTTGCTCATTGAACATAACAAACTCAAATGCAACAATGGATCCATCACTAATGCAAAAATAACTCTTACCAATGTGAGCGAGTCTTGCATAATCTTGTGTCGCCATCTTGGTGATGTAGCTATCCATCCAATTAGATGATGAATAGGATTCTTTGCTTGTTGGTCCAAATGGGATGTAATCATCCATATTCGTTAGGGCTAATTCTTCCTTACATGAAAGAGGCTCATAATCTCTCTGCAGTGAAACAGGTGCCTGACAATCATCTTGCAAGTCAATGCTTTCTTGAAGCACTTGTAAATCTGAAGACTCTTCATGTTTACATCAGACATGATGCTGCTCCATAATGTCATGTGCACTATTAGCCACACACATCTGATCACATGTATGCTCATGCATCTCTTGAGAGTCATGCAAACTCTCTTCTAAAAATCCAACCTTCTCAAAAATTTGGATCTCAACACTAGAAGTATATTTTTTGCCAACCTTCTCACTGGAAGTGGCTTCCCTATCAAGATGAAACAAAGGAATTTGGTGAATGAAAAAATCAGAATGGTTGTAATACCTTTGTGACACCTCTATCTCTTCATGAGATGGAGTGGTGATGGTCCGCTCCTCCACCAAATCTTTGGGTTCACTCTCAACTAGAGTGTAGTTTTCTTTTCCTCCATAATAATGTTATGAGAATGCTTGAAGAGTTGATATTTTATCTTCCTCCAAATATGCTCCACAAGTGGTTTTTCCTCTACCAATCCCATCTTCCATACCCCTTGTAAGGATCTTAAACTCGCCAACAAATAAGCTTGGGTGACCATGATTGGATTCAATCTCAATACTGTGAACAACCTCTTGCATGGTGGCTTAGCCTACCCTCTTAGGGTGTTCCTCAATCTCTTTTGTGATTAAATCAGTGGGATATTCTTCAAATTGATGCAAGAAGGAATTGCTGCTACCGAAATTAGATTTACCTTTCTTCCTTAGCTTGAAGTCTTATTTTTCTTGCTCAATGCATTCATTAGAGGAACCACATGGCTCTTTTCTTGGAAGATTGCTGCTCCTCTCCTTTGATGGATGATTGTTACTATGCTTTTTCTCCTTCAAGCTAGATGATGCATATTGCTCCTTGGTAACCTTAGAATCAATATTATTGGAGACTTTGTTTGAAGAGAATCTGAAAAGTCTCTTCATGCTAGAAATAATGGCATTCAATGAGACTTTACTTTTGATTCCTCTTTCTTCTTCTTTGCTTGGGGTAGTATAAAAACTTGGTTCCTCCATGGATGGTTTGTCGCTCTCAAAAGAATCCTCATCTACATCCTTGGGCTCAAATCCAAATCTGCAATAAAAATAATCTTTGAAGGAAATGGCTTTACGAATCTCTTCTCCCAAGGCTAGATACTCCTGGTAGTGGCGGGGCAAGTTTTCACGTGCATATATAATTTTTGCTAAATCCTTTTTCGGATTAGCCATCGGTGGTTCAACCCATTGGTATTCACTGTACATCTGATTACAAATGTAACCATCTTCATCTCTTGGTAGGCCTACATCAATGTAAATGATTTCTTCTTCCTTGTATAACTCAAAGCCTTCATCTTCCATGATTGTATCTAGTTCCATAGCTGAAACTTGAAGATAGTTCTGAGATATTTCTTCATCTGAGATCTACTTTCCACAGGACGAGCCAAGGAAATTGCTCTGATACCATTGTAATGTACCAACCAATACTGTTGATACACTAACTAACTCTCCTACAAGACTCAATGAAAAAATATGGGCTCTGGTGACTAATTTGATTGTAGGTAGGCAAAATCAAAGTATTCTGGAGGGGATGAGGAATATTCTAGCTGATAGAACCTTTGCACAAAGTACTGGGACCATTAATGTTTCGAACATCAGCCATGAGAAGTCTACTGCAATGCTCCTGGGCACCCTAACATATGCAAACTAGAACATAAACTAAGCATTGAATGAGAACTAATGGTGAAGGAGTTTGACTTAGGGAGGTTAAATAACATAAAATGAAATCCAATGGAAATCCTAGGTTTTCTTCGGTAAGTTTGGGAAGGTTCTAAGGAAGTCTTACAAACATAAAAGAAAAATTGCCTTCTAGGATTGCACAACTAGGCCAAATTCAGGACTTCCAAAACAGTATGAGAGGCTCACGTATTCTAATATTACTCTTTGGATGAATAATATGGCATATTAATTAACATCAGAAACATAAAGCACTTCATTTGGACCAATAATCATTCATTTATCACACAAGTTCTGGAAACTAACTCAATTTCATTAAAATCTAGACTAGGTGCAAGAAGAGGTATTGGAATCAGAATTTTATTCAGTATAAATTCAGAATTGACATCAGAGATCCATTATTACAGTCATATCAGCCATAGGTAGTTGATTCATACATCAAATAGTTCTCAAGAATGAGATACAACCAGAAGAAACTCTTTCATCAAGAAAACTAGGAAATTACTCATAGATCTGCATGGAGAGCTATCAAATCTTTGTCACGGGATCATACTCCACTGATGCAGACTTCAGGACCTGCAATAATCTCAATTAAAATGACTGAATACCATCATCCTATCATAGGAAGTAGGGGCATATCTCCCAGCTTGGACTAGGGGTACATCTCCTAAGTCACTGATGCAGAATAACGCTGGGTCCAATTCTTCAACTGTCAAAAGATGTGAAATGGAGTTGTAATCCTTCCTTTATATATGGAGGTGACTTGTTTAGAAAGTAGGATAGGCTAAGACATTCTCATGGAGTGGATAAGGTTGCTTTGCTTTCTGCTTTAGCTTTTTCCTTGCTTTATGCTTTAGTTTTTGTCTTGCTTTCTGATTTTGCTTTTGCTTTATCCTGCCTTTTCTTTTCTATCCTACTTTTTCCTACTTTTCTACCTTATCCTGTTTTTCTACTTTGTCATTTTTTTCCATGCTTTTCTGCCTTACCCTATTTTTATGCTTTGTCCCGTTTTTTCTTACTTTTATGCTTTATCATGCTTTTCTACTTTTCCTTGCTTTTGTCCTTCTTTTCTGCTTTGTCCTGCTTTTCTGCTTTATTTTGTTTTTCCTGAGCTTTGCTGTTTTGTTTTTCTTTCTTCTCCTTTTCCTACTTTCCTTGCTTTGACTGCTTTATCTTTTCTTGTCTTGCAAGTTATCTCTTAGTCAAACTTATCCTCTAAGGAACACTTGTGGAGCATTATCCATTTTATTCCAAAATAAAAATAACTATCTAATAAAAAATACTTTTCATCAAGTGCATATCAAACTTTAAGAAAATAAATTCAACACCTCCTAATTAATTAATGCTCGAACTTTAAAAATTAACCTCAAGTAAATGAGATTTTCTCCTCAACTCAAGGGATTGATTGGGTTAGGAACTCAATACAATGATCATCAATGAGGGGACATGATAACAAAGCATGTGTTGAGGTATCTGAAGGGTATGGTTTATTATGGCCTCAGGTATGCATGGGATCAAAAGATTAACCTACAAGGTTATGTGGATGCGGATTCTGTCGGGAGTGTCACATATAGAAAGAGCACATCATGTTGCTGCTTCAGTTTGGGATCGGGTATGATCTCATGGTTCAGTAGGAAGCAGACGAGTGTGGTACTTAGTATAGTCGAAGCTGAGTATATGGAAACTTGTTCGGCAAGTTACGAGGCAGTGTGGCTTCGGATGTTGCTATCATGATTGTTTGATCTCTAGTTAGAGACGACATGTGTCTTTTGTGACAACGAGAGTTGTATGAAGTTGTCGGAGAACCCATTGTTCCATGACAACTCGAAGCACATCGAGGTCAGGTATCGCTATATCCAGGATATGGTGCAAAAGGGAGCAGTGAGGCTATAGTATATAGCAACAGAGGAGCAAATAGCCGATGTGTTGACCATGCCTCTGTCAAGGGTGAAGTTCGAGTACTTCAGTGACAAGATTGGAGTGGTCCATATCAAGAGGGAGTGATGAGCTTGGATGAGGTAGCAGGTAGTCACGGGTCATGTGATGTAATTGAGTCTCCTAGGCTACGAGAGGATCTGGAGAAGCGGTGAGGTAATGCAAGTGGTTGCGATGTGCAACATAATGTACGCTCCTAGGATGGACCCACCAGATGGCTTGCTCGGATCATGGAAGATGACAGTTGCATCTGGTATGAAAAAGGATCGGCTCTGTGAATATCTATATCCAGTATGAAACATGATTGGCTTTGTAGTGGTGTGCATCCAGTATGAAACATGACTGGCTCTACAGGATATCTACATCAAGTATGAAAAAGGACTAGCTATGTAGTGGTTACTGGTCATATCTCTAGGGGTGTTATCACCGAGGAAGATCCCAGTGTAGGTTCCCCAACGTACTAGGTGAACTGGTGCAGTAGGCTCTCCAACGGGATGGATTGAGCAGGTGCATGTTGACTGGTGGACTCCAGTGTGGTTGGTTGTATCTTCAGGGGTTGGGTCCCAGTATGATTGGTTGATCACCAAGGGGAGATCCCAACGAGAAATCCCTAGATTGTATCTAGGCCACATCCAACATGAAAATGGCGAGCTCTATGGATAAATCCCTAGATTGGATCTAGGCCACATCCAACATGAAAAAGCGTTGGCTCTGTGGAGAAAGTCCTAGATTGTATCTAGGCCACATCCATCATAAAAAATGGTTGGATCTGTGGAGAAATCTCTAAATTGGATTCAGAGACCCCTAAATAGAGGTCTTTGAATCCATCTGCAATGTTAAAATTTAGTAATTTGTAGACCCCCTCATATGTGGACACCACAACATGAAGAGGGAAAACACCCTAATAATATTAATCATAATAACAGGTTAAAACTTAAAAACACATAAAAACCTGTCATTCAAATCCTAAAAAATAATAATAATAGAACAAACCTACACAATAAGGTTAAAAAAATAACCCTAACTAATCTAAAAAAATAAATATAAAATTGATTATGCAATTTATATTAAACTACATCATATATAAAAATTATAATATAAAACTAATAACACATCATTATAAAATTATAATAGATATTTAATAATACATATATAAATTTATATATATATATACAATTGAAGAAAACCTAAAATCTTAACAACAAGATAAAGATAATCCTACATTTTGAAATTAAATATTAATCCTATATTTTGAAATTAAATATTAATCAGCAAAAATTAAAATTGAGCTTTCATTATCTATGAATGCCTTCAACGAAGAGCTTCTCTCGAGGATGGACCTTATTGTGAATAAAAGTGTAAGATAAAGTAGCTTTCTCTCCTCCAAACTCCTTAAGAAATATGTTGGACTCTGCAAAAGATCTAATTGAGAAAACACTTCAACAAGGAGTTTATGTTATACCATGTTCATGTGAGAAATTTTATATTGGTGAAGTAGGTCGCTCGATAAAAACTGGATTGCAAAAACATGGTACTGACATCCAACATTGCAATACTAAGAATTCTGCTGTTGCGGAACACTCATGCAACACCCAACACCAAACGGAAGTGCTTGCAACCATCCCACATTACTTCAAAAGAAAAATAAGAGAAGCCTTAGGAATAGAAAAACACCCTAATAATATTAATCATGATGACGGGTTAAAACTTATAAACACATGGAAACCTGTCATAACTCATACATATTCATCGATTAAACTGATTATACTTAACCTAATTAGTATTCACCGACCACAAGTTGAGTCGCTATGCTAGTAGTAAAGTAGGCCAGTAATAATATTTAGTAGTAAAGTAAGCCAGTAATAATATTAAATGGCAATAATTTAGTGGAAAAAATTGGCCATAATTCGAGCAAATTTGAGAAAACATTTTCATGAACAGTGAGTCGTTTTGTCATCACTTCCGAGCAGGCCTGGAAATTGACGTCCCATGGAACATTTTTTTGTTTCAAAGACGTATTTGACAGGTGGATCTAGGATTGGCACGTCAGCATCTACGGGTTTAGAAAATTGCATCCCGTCAATTTGACGTTCAACTGTTTTGCTTACCCGTCATAAATTCTAATACCTCCTTCCACGTTCAACTACTTTGCTTACCGTCATCAATTCGAATACCTCCTTCCACGCATAAGTGGTAATAAAACAGAGGTGACTAATGGTTCGTAGCAATTTGGTTTATCTGCACAGGCTAAGTAAAATTTGGGCATTGTGTTATTTATGAGACAAAAACCTAGTAAATGTAAAAAATATTTTAAAAAATTGTTGTTGATAAAATTTCATACCTAGCCTCGTTTTCCCGCGTGAGCTTCCCTCCACATTTTCATTTAAAGTAACAGAAGCGAGCATCATTGCGAGGTGATCCAAGGTCCATTAATTTATGCTCTGTCATTTTCTTCAAAGGGAGCTCAATTGTGATTAAAACACATCTGATATCATTAAAACATGACATGAGATCTTTCTATAATATTTTATATCTTCAGTTTTTGTGTATTGATTTTAGTTTTAATCATACAATCACTCAATCACTCACAGTGCAGATAGCTATTGATACAATCACTCACTGTGTAGATCATTGTGCGTGAGACATATGAATACCTTGTCAACTTTGAAGTTTTTTGCAACAGCCACTATTCACCATCAAAGGTAAAGGCTTAAAGCTCAAGTAGTATTCCAAAATGATTGTGTAGCATCTTCATCAACATTGCAAGGTTTTAAAAGCCATTAGTAGGGAGTTCTTTGATTTTCAATTGGAAACAAGTTATTTCACAGACTCTGGTCCAGGTATGTTACAAGTTACATAACATTTTATTTTATTTAAATGTTATTTTTTAAATATCCCTCTTTTTTCTCTGAATTTTTTTTTTGTCAATAAATGTGTGTAAATAAATTTTCACTGTGAGTAAATAAGAATATTGATTGGTACTTAGGATTCACATATAGTGAACGTGATTGCTTTGTTCAACTTAATAAGTCTCCATTCTATATTTTGCAAGACTCAATGTGTGTCGAGATCTGAATGGTATGAGGGCAGTCTTTGATTATTTTATTTTTTAATGGATTATCAACCTAGATCTTGTTATAAAAGAGAAGGTTAGGTTCAAGTTAGGTTATATTTTTTTATTATTTACCCAGAAAAGACGAGGGTAGGTTCAAGTTGAATGTTAAATGATTATTTTTATTTTTTAATGGATTATTAACCTAGATCTTGTTATAAAAGAGAAGATTAGGTTCAAGTTAGGTTATATTTTTTTATTATTTACCTAGAAAAGACAAGGCTAGGTCAAGTTAGGTTATATTTTTTTATTATTTACTTAGAAAAGACAAGGGTAGGTCAAGTTAGGTTATATTTTTTTATTATTTACCTAGAAAAAACAAGGGTAGGTTCAAGTTGAATGTTGAATGATTATTTTATTTTTTAATGGATTATTAACCTATATCTTTTTATAAAAGAGAAGGTTAGGTTCAAGTTAGGTTATATTTTTTTTATTATTTACCTAGAAAAGACAAGGGTAATTTCAAATTGAATGTTGAATGGAAGGAAATTGTGTTATGAAGTATATATATGAAAAAATTTGACAGGTACAAACTTTCATAAAACGTAAAATGAGAGGCGCTTTAAAAATATAGCAATTTGACAAACTATTAGAATTTGAAATTCCATGCCTGATTCCAAGTCGGCCATTGTTTTGTTTAATAGAATGAATACTAACAACAAAACGCCTTATCAACGGAGCAAAGGAATCATTTTTAAAGGAAACGCACATGTCATGTCCATTCAACGCAGATTGTGGGGTCGCTGACGCATAAAGAAATGATGGGTGGCCAGATGCTTAAATGGTGCGTGACGCAACCGTTCAAGAAATTGCCAGGAACTTTCCTTGCCCTTTTCCACGAGCTACTGGGTTTTCGTTCCACACTAAAAACTCTTCATTCCAGGCGAAACAAATAAGGAACTTGCAACCAGCTGAGATCATTGTGGCGTTGTATACCAGCGATTGGCCAGTATTGATATAGATCACACAGGCAGCCGCAGTACCAAAGGCCACTTTGCAAACGAAGAAAATATTGATCAACCAAACGAAGAAAATATTGAGGTTAAGTGTTCAATCCCAATCTCTCCCATACATCTTCGTCTCACCTTGTTTTTCTTATTCTGTACCCCATGGCACACCTTTCGACCTCCTCTTCCACCTCTGATGGTAAGAAAAGCAACGATGTCTATGACTTATTTATTAATCACTGTGGCCAAGTAGAAACCTTGGCCACGGATTGCGAGTCTTTCTGGACTTTTAGGAATTGCAACAGGGAGACAGCGTAATGTCTCAAATCGAAGACGTTATTCGAACAACCTCCGTACATGTAGCAATGTTTTCTACCAGTTATGCAGAATCTAATTGGTGTCTCAATGAGCTTATACTTAGGCCTTCAGAACTTCGGTGCACGCGGGGTGAAGATCGAGTCTATGCTCGAGCCCTTCGCACGCTCCTAGAAAAGAAAACATTGGATTCCCAGAAGCCACGATACGACTCCCACACCATTGAAAAATGGAGGAAGGCTCTTTCTGTTGTCGCAGAAATAAGAGGTTTCGATCTCGAGGCGTGTAACAGGTGAGAACCTCCCTAATCCTAATTTTTAATTTGTTGGATTCGTAAGTCAGATGTTCCTTACTGTAATTTTATTGTGTTTATTATTCAGTGACGAGGGGCTGCTAGCCGATAAGGTCGTCCAACAAGTGTTGAAAAAGGTTAGCAAAACACCTTTGTATTTGTATGTCGCTAAATATCCCATTGGTCTGGATGAAAGAGTAAAAGATTTGGCAAGGATAGTATCGTTGCAGCAGCAAAGCCGGAAGGCTAGGGTTGTGGGAATTGTGGGTCGTCTCCAATGTCGTCTTGGTTTATATTTCACAAAAGCTTGTTTTTTTTTAAATTTCATTTTAGTAATAGAATTCACAGAAGTTGATTTGTTTTGGTTAAATTGTTTTGCTCTTGATAATTCGGTCTTTCATAATCCGCAGATGCTTCCAGATTCAGTCGGGAACCTGACCAACCTTATATCTAGTCCATTTTTAAAGGTTCCAAAATCCATTGAGATGCTCAAGCATCTCGGAAAAATTATCCTGCACCGGAATGAAGATCTGAAAACTTTGCCAGACGACTTCTGTCATTTCCGCTCTTTGAAACACTTGGAGTTAAAGAAGTGTTCAAAACTCAAGTCATTGCCAAATTCTTTTGGAAAGTTAACAAATCTCCAACATGTTGACTTGTTGGGGTGCTCTAATTTGAATACACTTCCAGATTCTCTCGGGAATTTAACGGGCCTCCAGCATATTGACTTGAACAGGTGCTCAGGTTTGACGATGCTTCCAGAATCCTTAGGCAATTTAACGAACCTCCAACGCATTAACATGTCCCGGTGCTCCAAATTGAAGATGCTTCCAGATTCATTGGGTAACTTATCGGGCCTCCAAATTATTGACTTGTCCCGATGCTTCAATTTGCATATATTTCCGGATTCGATGGGCAACTTAACAGATCTCCAACAAATTAATTTGACCGGATGCTCAAATTTGCAGTTGCTTCCGGATTCTTTGGGAAAGTTGAGGGGGCTCCAATATTTTCAATTGTCCGGGTGTTTCAATTTGCATATGCTTCCAGATTACTTCCAGAACTTAACTGGTCTCCAATATATGGACTTGTCCGGATGCTTCAAACTGCAGATGCTTCCAGATATTTTCGGGAACTTAACAGCCCTCCAACATATTGACTTGTCCGGGTGCTCAAATTTGAGGATGCTTCCAGATTCTTTGGGAAGTTTAATGGCTCTCCAACATATGGACTTGTCCGGGTGCGTCAATTTGGAGATGCTCCCAGATATTTTCGGGATCTTAACGGCCCTTCACCATATTAACTTGTCTGGGTGCCGCAATTTAAAGATGCTTCCATATTCTTTGGGAGGTTTAATGGCTCTCCAACATATGGACTTGTCCGGGTGCGTCAAGTTGCTGATGCTTCCAGATTTTTTCAGGAACTTAACGGCCCTCCAACATATTGACTTGTCCGGGTGCCCCAATTTAAAGATGCTTCCAGATTCTTTGGGAAGCTTAATGGCTCTCCAACATATTGACTTGTCCGGGTGTTCCGAATTGCAGACGCTTCCAGATTCCTTCGAGAAATTAAAGAACCTCCAACACTTTCACATGTCGAGGTGCTCCAAATTGCATATGCTTCCAGATTCTTTCGGGAAATTAACAAATCTCCAACATATTAACTTGTCTGAGTGCTTCAATTTGGAAATACTTCCAAATTCATTCATGAGCTTGAGAAATCTCCAGCATATTGACTTATCCAAGTGCTCCAATTTGGACATGCTTCCATATTCATTTGGAAACTTGATGAACCTCCAATATATTAATTTGTCTGGCTGCTCCAGTTTGCAAATGCTTCCAATTTCCTTGGGGAACTTAAAGAACCTCCAACATTTTGACTTGTCCTGGTGTTCCAGTTTGCAGAAGCTTCCAAATTCCTATGGTAACCTAATCAACCTTCAACATATTGACTTGTCTGGGTGCTCCAACTTGCAGATTCTTCCAAATTCTTTTGGGAACTTAACGAACCTCCAGCATATTGATTTGTCTTGGTGCTCCAATTTGCCTATACTTCCAAATTCCTTTGGAAATTTAATACAACTTAAACATCTGTTCTTGAGAAAATGTTACGACTTGACCATATCTAGCGAAGCGTTTGGGAAGATCTGCACACTTGAACGGTTAGAAATATCAGGTTGTTATGGAATTGAAGTATTGCCTCACCAAGTGGGACATCAACCGTTCTTGCAAGAAATGTGTTTGTTTTGCCCATTCTTAAAAGAATTGCCAAGTAATATTGGTGAGCTAAGTAATTTGAAAGTTCTGCATTTGGCAAGCTCTTGCTTGGAAACGCTGCCACCTTCGTTCGGTTATTTAAGGAGCTTGGATGAATTGGGGCTCCATTTTTGTCACCAATTGACATCCTTGCCAGATTCCACTAGGATGTTGACTCGGCTGAGAAAGTTGACAATCACAAGCATGAACAATCTAGAACTGTTAGAAATAGAGAAATATATGCCAAGCAAAAATTTTGGATGGGAAGTTGAAACATCAAAAGATTCTAGTGGGCAAAGAGAGTTGAGTAAACTGAAATGTGTTTTTCCCAACCTTCAACATCTCGAAATCATGGATTGTGATTATCTGGTGCAGGTTGGAGCATTGCCAACAACTCTCCTAAAACTAGGATTGACTAATTGCCCCATATTGAGAAAAATAGGAGGGCTTTGTGATCTTTCAAAGCTTCTAATACTACACATTGAAAGCTGCATAGAAGTGGAGGACCTGCCAAGTATGGAAACATTGGTATCTTTGGAGGAATTGCGGGCAACTGAATGTGTCAAGCTGAAGAGCATACAGGGGTTGACGCGGCTGACAAAGCTTCAAGAACTACACGTTGCTGGTTGCATTGAGTTAGAAGTGCTGGATGGTGTTGAACATGTGATATCGTTGAAGAGACTAAATGTCTCTGGATGTCCCAAACTTTCCACTTTTGTCGACCTGCAATGATCTCATCTGCAATAATGTTTTGTAAATTCAAATTTCATGGTGCGCATCTTCATCATCAAAATGGCTTGTGTGGTCTAACATTGACATCAAGGGTAACATTGCGAGAGATTTTTCCTTTTCACATTACATCACACAGAAGTGAACTGAGAAGGTGGATATTTAGGAAAGGGGCAAATGTTTATACAGATACCACTGCACTGGTGAACATGTGCGCTGCGCCAAAGTTCATTTTGCTGCCTCCTTACAAATCCACTTGCTGCAGAGCCATGGTCTGATCATATCTTTCCATCTCACTGTTCCCTTTGAAATGGTAAAGACTTCTCCAAGACGCTATCCATGGTAACTGTATAGTTTTTTTAATAGAAGGGCCACTGTATACGTTTTTAGAGTTTCCTGGGAATTATTAGTGATTTTATGTTGTGTTTTCCTATATTTGAAAATAGAGAGCAGCATGCCTGTATAAAATACAGTTATTCCGCCTATTCTTACACTTTTAATTTGATTTGTAGCAAGGAGGAGGATAAACCTTGGCAAAAAACAAGAACAGCCAGACGACAAATACACCACAGCTTGTGTTATCGATTCTCAGTTCACTATCGAATATTAAATTTTCAATCTGGACTGGTTGGTTTTTATTGTTGCTTTTTGTTTGTTTCTTTTATTGGTTCGTATTTCGGGGAGCAAGAGTCTCAAAAATCTCAAACATATAGCGGATGATTGCAATCTGAAAAAAAGGTAAAATCTTACTGGAGATAGCATGTCTTTGCAGGAGCTAAATAGTTTTAAAATGGAGTTAAATAGATTTATATTTGAGAAATTTTTAGTTGATTATGTGCAATCTCGTATTGTTTTGAGATTTTGTAAAATGTGTTTAGTTTGCTTAGATCTTTTGTAGATTGTCATAGTTTTGAATTCATTGCATTTGATAGTGTTGGTTGGGGCTGAGCTGGAACATAAATGGTCAATAAGGAGAAATTACAGTTTTCTGATGTTATGTAGTATTTCTCTGGTTTATTTTGCAATTATTGTATGGTTTGGATTGAGGCAGAGTTGTTATGGATGTCCAAGTTGTGTTACTCATTACTTGACAGAATTAAAGAATTTGTTCTTTAGATACATAAATTATGAACAATTTTAAAGTTGACTGAGTCATTCTGGAACAAATCCAAATTTTACATTCTAAAGAGTGATCTTACTGGAAAAACTTTTATTTCTAGCTTGCACTGTAGTCATTTCATCGAACTTATTGGGATTGGGGTTAGTAGCAGATCAGGTCTGAAATGTGTATCTTTTAAATTTGAGCTTTCTAATTGTAACATGGCAGTGAATCTAATTGATAGTTTGTTTCATCTCATCTGCTCTCTGATTTTTGAACTTTCGAAATCATATTTTGATGTTGTAGATTAGACAGTGGCTATTCATCTCATCATCTGCTCTCTGATTTTTGAACTTTAGAGGTCATATTTTGATGTTGTAGATTAAACATTGGCTAATTAGAAAACATAATAGAAGAAGACACATTTAAATGCTTCATTCAGTGGCAATTGAGAGAACTAATTCTATTGTTAAATTTGGAGTAGCTAGTTTAAACCAAAAAATCATATTTTGATGTTGTAGATTAAACAGTGGCTAATTAGAAAACATAATAGAAGCACACACATTTAAATGCTTCATTCAATGGCAATTGAGAAGTCTAATTCTCTTGTTAAAATTGGAGTAGCCAGTTTAATAAATGTCCTTGGAATTAGATTTTTTTCGACATTAAAATTCAGTTTTTTTTCTGAAATATGATCATATAGCTATCTAATTTGAATACGAATTCAGTAGGATGGGCAAAAATTCCATACTAAAAAATTTCAATTCGATAAAAAATTGTAATTATCAGATATTATATGGAATGTTGCATGGCTCTAGG
Organism: Larix kaempferi; assembly: GCA_027924585.1. Lineage (NCBI taxonomy): Eukaryota > Viridiplantae > Streptophyta > Pinopsida > Pinales > Pinaceae > Larix > Larix kaempferi. The sequence continues at coordinate 5,029,668 of BSBM01000872.1, forward strand.
TAGTTGAGGCATTGCTGGATACCACTTCTGTCCGTCAACTGAGTGTACTGGGAGCTTGGCTGGTACGTGATTTACCAGTCGTCAGCTTTCCAGAGTTGTTTCAAGTGACCACATGGTGCATTTCAATCAAACAAACTACGCCAAATAACTAAATCTGACAAAATAGTTGGCAGGAATTTCCAAATTTCTGTATTAAGTGACTGTAACTATGGCTTAAACTGTGGTTTATTGGAAAATATAATAATGTAAGATCACACATTTGAATACTTTCAATGCCAAATTACAATGAAGAAATCTACTTCTATTCTCAATTTGGAGTAGATTGCTTTTTAAAGGTTAAATTGAGTTTCATTCAAGTTAGTAACTGGTTTTCTCAGAAGTTTAATTCCGTGTCTTAAAAATTTGAAATTGAGTAATTAAAGCAAGAGTATTTGCTTAACATGATAATACCTTTCTTGAAGTATAGATGAAGTGCTTTCGAGTGCCTTTTGGAGGTAGGGTTTGGAGATTGGATGGCGTTCCTCTGCGTTTCCGGAAAACATCGGAATCCTTTATTTCTCGCGCAGATCTGAAGGTATTTTGGAAATGTTTCAGAGGAATAAAGAACAGTACAAAGAAGGAAGAATGGAAATTCCTAAATCCGGACACAAAATGGGTTGATTAGGCGTATTAATGTATGGTTAGAGGGATTATGGCTGTAGGTGAACCCTGTGTCATGGTTAGGAGAGGATCTTTCACCTGTGAAAATATACGTTTGAAGGTGTAAATCCACAGGTGGTAAATAATGTTAAGATTTAATATGCTAATATAGAAAATAGCAGCATTACATTCCATTTCACAATAATAGCATATACAAGATCACTGAAGAAACAACAAGCATAGCATAAACACAAGAGACAGAGATTTATCCTGGGAAACCCTCATGGGGTAGAAAACCCAGCAAAGCTTCCTCAATATAGATGATCAGCAATATACAAAGATGAAACCCTGAGACATGATCTCCTCCTCCATAAGTGCGCCTCTCTCAAGTGAGTGTGTGTCAAATGAGGAACATACCTCCTCTATTTATACACTACACTGACATGTATTTTACACAAGTACATGTAGGCTCGTATTTAACCATTAGGTTAAATACCCGATTATAACTGACTGGGCCGACCCCCACATGGTGGGTCTAATAACCCTAGTTACCACAACCAATTCGGAGGAATAAACATCTCCGGATTCATAGTATAATCACATCGGAGGTATGGAACATCTCCGGAATAAATAATATACAAATATAATATTCTTAGAAGTTACAATATTCAACACTCCCCCTTAATGAGAAGGATATTATAACAACATCTGCAGGAGCAACGAGTCATACATCATACATGATACATCTATAAATCATTGGAAGCTTTCTTAGCATCATCAGTAACTCAACCAGTTACTGGAACATTAACATCTTCAGTATTGAGTCTTTATCTTCTGCAGCACTCGAACAACTATAGCAACATCAATGTCTGGATCCTCACGATCATCAACATCGTCATCTAGACCATCACGATCAGCATCATCATCATTATACGATCATCAGCATCGTCATCACACGATCATCACCATTGTCTTCACACGATCATCAGCATCGTCATATCACGATCAGCAGCATCGTCATCACATGATCAACAGCATCGTCATCACACGATCAGCAACATCGTCATCACACGATCAGCAGCATCGTCATCACACGATCAGCAGCATCGTCATCTATATACATGATCCTTCCTTTCGGAATTACTGGATCAATCTCATCACAATCATATTTAAGACTATCCTTCCTTTTGAAATTACTGGATTTACTGTCTAAGGATGATTAGTCCAACCACAATCATATTTAAGACTATCCTTCCTTTCGGAATTACTGGATTTACTGTCTAAGGATGATTAGTCCAACCACAATCATATTTAAGACTATCCTTCCTTTCGAAATTACTGGATTTACTGTCTAAGGATGATTAATCCAACCACAATCGCATTTAAGACTATCCTTCCTTTCGGAATTACTGGATTTACTGTCTAAGGATGATTAATCCAACCACAATCGCATTTAAGACTATCCTTCCTTTCAGAATTACTGGATTTACTGTCTAAGGATGATTAATCCAATCACAATCACATTTAAGACTATCCTTCCTGGATTTACTGTCTAAGAATGATTAATCCTACCACAATCACATTTAAGACTATCCTTCCTGGATTTACTGTCTAAGGATGATTAATCCAATCGCAATCACATTTAAGACTATCCTTCCTAGATTTACTGTCTAAGGATGATTAATCCAATCACGTGCATTTTGAACCAAGGTCCAGGGACGATGCAGTCCTATCCTCTATTCTCGGAGACACCTGTCTACGGCTCACTTTAGAACTGAAAGTCCAGGGATGATCCAATCCCCTCAAGTCCACCAAGGACTTCATTCTCGGAGACCTCACGTCTACGGCTCTCTTTAGGACTGAAAGTCCAGGGATGATCCAATCCCCTCAAGTCCACCAAGGAATTCATTCTCGGAGACCTCACGTCTACGGCTCTCTTTAGGACTGAAAGTCCAGGGATGATCCAATCCCCTCAAGTCCACCAAGGACTTCATTCTCGGAGACCTCACGTCTACGGCTCTCTTTAGGACTGAAAGTCCAGGGATGATCCAATCCCCTCAACTGTCCACTAAGGACTTCATTCTCGGAGACCTCATGTCTACGGCTCTCTTTAGGACTGAAAGTCCAGGGATGATCCAATCCCCTCAACTGTACACTGAGGACTTCATTCTCGGAGACCTCACGTCTACGGCTCTCTTTAGGACTGAAAGTCCAGGGATGATCCAATCCCCTCAACTGTCCACTAAGGACTTCATTCTCGGAGACCTCACGTCTACGGCTCTCTTTAGGACTGAAAGTCCAGGGATGATCCAATCCCCTCAACTGTCCACTAAGGACTTCATTCTCGGAGACCTCACGTCTACGGCTCACTTTAGAACTTAAGTTCAAGGATGATCCAATCCTCATCTGTATTCTCATCTATACAGGTACAAATATCCAAGAGCATGTATCACATCAAAACATGTATACACCACTAATCAAAACATGTATACATCACACCAAAACATGTATACATCTAGCATGTATAATCAAAACATGTATACATCACACCAAAACATGTATACATCTAGCATGTATAATCAAAACATGTATACATTACATCAAAACATGTATACATCAAATCAAAAACATGTATACATCTAGCATGTATTCTCACTAATACATCTAACATCAAAACATGTATACATCACATCAAAAACATGTATACATCTAGCATGTATTCTCACTAATACATCTAACATCAGAACATGTATACATCACATCAAAAACATGTATACATCTAGCATGTATTCTCACTAATACATCTAACATCAGAACATGTATACATCACATCAAAAAACATGTATACATCTAAAAATAAAAGATATATAGGAGTTCTAAATCTAAATAATTCTAAGTAACTAAGTGCAACAAAACAAAATTTAAGGGACAGACTTGTTATCAAGTACTATACTACTCCCCCTTTCGAGGAGGGTCCTTCTGGACTATACCAAGATTGTCTCGGAAGTATTCAAACTTTACTCGAGACAAAGGTTTAGTCAGGATATCGGCAATATGATCCTCGGTGCTTATATACTCGAGCTTGATAGCTCCTCTCTGCACCAAGTCTCATATATAGAAGTATTGGATCTCAATGTGTTTTGACTTATCGTGGAACACAGGATATTCAGACATCTTAATGCAGCTTTGATTATCACACATAATCACAGTGGGATCCATTTCTAAGTCAAACACTCCATATAAAAGCTTCTGAAGCCATACTGCTTCACAGCTGGCAGAGCAGACAGCCATATATTCTACTTCAGCAGTACTGAGAGCCACACTAGAATGTTTCTTGCTGAACCATGAGATCATGGCAGATTCAAGACTATAACATCCACCTGATGTACTCTTTCTGTCTGAGACACTTCCTGCCCAATCAGAATCTGAGTAACCATGTAAAAGGAGTTCATGACCTCCAAGATAATATAGACCAAAAATCTAATGTACCTTTTAGGTACCTCACTACATGCTTTGTAGCTATTAAGTGAACCTTTCTAGGTTCTACTAGATACTGACTTAGGGTATTTACAGCAAAGCATATATCTGGCCTAGTATTTGTTAAATACATCAATGACCCAGTGATTTGTCTATATAGGGTTAGGTCCACTAAATACGATGAGTCATTAACTAACAACTTCAAGTTGGAGTCCATGGGAGTGGCCATGGCTTTATACTCCAACATATCAAATCTTTTTAGAAACTTCACAGCATACTTACCTTGATTTAAAAGATTCCTTTTGGATCTTGCCATACTTCTAGACCTAAGAAGTAGTGCATTAATCTGAGATCTTTCATTTTCATTTTTGCAGCCATTTTCATGACCTGTTTCTCATTCCTTGTCAGAAAGAGATCATCGTCATATAATAATGGTATGATAGGTTCATCATCCACAACCTTAAGGTAAAGGTTAGGAACAGTTTTACTTCTGGTAAAGCCCAAGCTTTGTCATGAAGCTGTCAATTGTCCATTATTCACACTCAGCATTGAGTGATCTTCTGCATATCTATCTGTGCCATCTCTCGTCAGATGGGTCTACTAATATGAGCCTCAAAATCATTCGAACTCTGTGGTGAGTTCCTTCTTGCATCCATGTCATATGTGTATAGAACCCATATTCAACCTTGTAGAAAAGGTTGAGATCCACATCACCCATGATGATCATTAAGCTCATCAATTGACTACCGATCCTGGGAACCCATACAGAACCTGATTTCATTATTAAGAGAATGGTCTTATCTAGTCCCTTGGATCAAAACATCTCATCATGATTCTCTTCCTCTTTCTAAGAGAATCTCTTAACCACAAGCTTTCTATAGTGTGTTTGATTTGTAAATCTTTTGTTGAACATCCATCGCTTATTTAGAGTTCATCATTCATCATGATCTTTCCTACAAATCAAAATTAAGTACATGATTAGTAATACTTCATAATCATCAAATCATGATAACCTATTATGCATACAGATATCATTTACATAGTTATGCAACTATTTTGACCAATACTTTGGCACAACACTTTCCCATATCCTGTATGCATACAGTGGCTATCTAGATGCCTTCCATCTCTACCAGAACATACTATCGAGAGTGTGCACAACTCTTAGTATGTCAGCAATGAGGTTTCATTCTAGACAAGCAACAATGGAATGTTTGTCCAATTTACCAATCATATGCATATTAGTAGTGTACTATTCAATGCTTTATGAATGTTTACACTCAGCATGATATATCCTAGGAATACAAATATGCATACAAGCAATATCATTTACTATTTCTAATAACAACTCAAATACTTATCTTTTATGTTTGTGTGGTTGTCTCCCGCTTGATCTTCTGTATGTCTTCTGAACTTCTATTCATTCTGTACCACTGTGCATGCTCAAGTGTACACTAGTGTCATCCTCATGATCTCATACACAAACATACATTCATTAGTATATTCTTAATATTATCAAAACATTCTAATTCTAAATAATCTTGAATATGTACAGTCATGATTATTAGTATTCAGGGTTTCAAGGAAGTCTTCTTTTACTCATGCATATTCTTGTTTGATCTAGTATGCATAAACCCTTGATTACTAACCAATCATACCAAGTATACTTACACAAGGTAAGATTCTAACATGACATAGGAAAACATACCTGGATTAGTATACCTGCTTAGTTATGTACAACATACCTAAACAATCTCTTCAATGATTTAGAGATCCTGAGCTAGAACCTACATGTCTCGTAGGTTAAACATAATATAACAAAGTCATACATACCTCGTGAGTCTTTGTCTTCATGTTGTCATGGTCATGGAACTTGATTTGTCTTTTGTGATGTACCTGTGTCTTGTTAGCAGACAACATCAACCTTACACAACACCATAATGCATAAGTACAATCATATAGCCCTAATCAATGAATGTCTTCGATCATTCACATGCATTCATATTGTTACTAGGGTGATAAGACAATTAATAACATTAATCAAGATTGTACTAATAAATAACATGAAGACCAACACATTATGAACTTAATCAAGAATCAGATTTCAAGGCATACCTGAACCTCCTTAAGTCATACATGTCGAGACCTTTTGTAGTCTTCTTATGTAAGGCCTTAGCCTCAACTCCCCCTGAAACTTGATCTGGAGCTTGATTAGGGTTTGCTAGAGAAACCCTAAAAATTCAATCTTTGACTTTCACACTTCTGAATGGATGGAAGAATGTGTCTTGCTGAGCTGATCAACCTAGCATTCTTCAATTTTTGAAATCTCCAAAATTTGACCCCTCAAAATTGCCTTCGAAACTTCTGGATCTTCTAGACAGGAACCCGAACTAGGGTTTGATGAAGCCCGGTCTTCTACCCAACCAAAAATTCGATCTTGGTCTCTAAATTTCAATTTTCCTGAGTAGCATTCAGCCGTGGACTCCGATTCCAAAAATTGTAACTTCCTCCGAAACCCTAAATTTCGGAAGCCATGAATAAAGGTGCTCCAAAAATAATTATGTTTTGACAGAAATATGCACCTGATTGTTTCTGCTATAACTCTGAAATTTCTCCTCCACAGGGTCTGAAAACTTTTTCTGCAGTAGCCTGACCTGTCATCTTTCCATCCTGACAGGTCTGACCTCAATTGGATTTTCTGAGAGAGAGTTATGCCAAGTGTCGCAACGTGACCTGTTTATGGGATAAAACAGGAGAGCGAACTTGTACGGCGTGCCACGTGTCACTATTTAAACTTCGGCCTCTGAAAATTTTTTTCTGAGATATCTCGCCTTGTTATCTTTCCATCTTGACATGTATGACCTCAATTGGACTCTCTGAGAGAGAGTTATGCCAAGTGTCGCAACGTGACCTGTTTATGGGATAAAACAGGAGAGCAAACTTGTACGGCGTTCCACGTGTCATTGGTTCACCTTCGGCCTTTGAAAAAGTTTCCTGAGATAGTACAGTCTGTGTACTACTTGTCACTTTTTACGAAATTTCATTTGGAGCTTCCTAGCCCAAGTTATGACCTTTTTTCCAAGGTGACCTGATTTTGATTGAGATCTGGAAGAGGCAGAAACCCTAACTTGTACTGATCATAACTCATAAAGTACAACGAATCTGAGGGTGCACTTTGGACACAAGATACCTGGGGATGTTATCTTTGACCTGTAAACTTTTCAAACCCTGAACCTTCGCAGAAATGGATTTATAGCGAAAGTTCCACGATGACTGGTTTTTGCTATGTAAAACCCTAACCTTCAAATTGTCGTAAGTAAAGCAAGTGTCGTAAGTGCCATACCTTGTCTTCCTTCAGGTTAGCTCTGATACCATGTTAAGATTTAATATGCTAATATAGAAAATAGCAGCATTACATTCCATTTCACAATAATAGCATATACAAGATCACTGAAGAAACAACAAGCATAGCATAAACACAAGAGACAGAGATTTATCCTGGGAAACCCTCATGAGGTAGAAAACCCAACAAAGCTTCCTCAATATAGATGATCAGCAATATACAAAGATGAAACCCTGAGACATGATCTCCTCCTCCATAAGTGCGCCTCTCTCAAGTGAGTGTGTGTCAAATGAGGAACATACCTCCTCTATTTATACACTACACTGACATGTATTTTACACAAGTACATGTAGGCTCGTATTTAACCATTAGGTTAAATACCCGATTATAACTGACTGGGCCGACCCCCACATGGTGGGTCTAATAACCCTAGTTACCAAAACCAATTCGGAGGAATAAACATCTCTGGATTCATAGTATAATCACATCGGAGGTATGGAACATCTCCGGAATAAATAATATACAAATATAATATTCTTAGAAGTTACAATATTCAACACTCCCCCTTAACGAGAAGGATATTATAACAACATCTGCAGGAGCAACGAGTCATACATCATACATGATACATCTATAAATCATTGGAATCTTTCTTAGCATCTGTTTGGAATGAATTTATTTCCGCTATGTATGTTATTTATGTTTCTGCACACATTTCACATATCTGGAATTCGTATTATGGATTTGGGGCGAAATCTGAGAGCCCAAATTTAGATAGCGTCTCCTCCTGCTGGTCGGATTGGGTAAGGGGATTTCCACTATGTATGTTATTTATGTTTCTGCACACATTTCACGTATCCGGAATTCATATTAAGGATTTGGGGCGAAATCTGAGAGCCCGAATTTAGCTAGCGTCCCCTCCTGCTGGTTAGATTGGGTAAGGGGACATTACAGACCTTGTAGAGGATATTCAGGCCTGGACCTCAGATAGCATCAATGCCTTGGAAGGTGAAGACTCTGTGGATATTACTATGGCCCATTCTATATCGGAAGGTCTAGAAAACTCCACGAATCCCTCCAATTTAATTGGTAAGCTAAAAAAACTGGCCCCTGTTTTCTTAAATCATTAAATTTGGGTGAAATCGAATTCTTGTCTTCACTGGAGGAGAAAGGTGATGGGATTGGGGATGGTATAATTGGGGGAACACCATTGTTCTATCAAGGTATAAATTTAATCCCCCATAGGTCAGCCGAGTTGCTAAACCCACTCCCTCCAAACTATGATTTGGCCCAGGATCCCAAAATTTCCGAGGGTGAGGAGTCTACTCAAAACATAGGCCTAGACCATGGTATTTCTCCTTCCATTGTGGTTCCTCAGCCTTTCGTTCCTGAACTTGTAGCAAGCCCTCCCTCACAAAATAATAATTCCTCACCAATTGGTTCTCAAAAGGAAATTTCTTCCAAGGGGCAATATTTGAAGGGGCATGCTTCGACAGATTGTGAGATTCCTATCCGTGAAGATTTGAAATTTGGTGGATTGCAGTCGGCTCCTACCTTTGTGGACATTGTTAAAAATCAAATCGACAATAGGCCATCGAAGGATGGTTAGTTGAACCGAGTTCCAGATTCTCTTGTTAAGACCTCCTCGAATCTGAAATCACCAAAGGGCGTTAGATATGGGGGAATATCCCAAAACTTCTCCCCTATTAAAACCCATAACGCGAGGAAAGGAAAATAGATGGTACTAGAGGAATCCATAAATGTTTCTTCTCCGGGGACTGATTCCGACCTCATAACTACTAACAATAAATGGGCTCTTAGAGGAATCAAGGCCCTTGCTCAGGTAAAAAATGAAAATTTTATCTTTGAATATCAGAGGGATTGGGGGGCCTCAGAAAAAATTGGCCCTCAATTTTTTTTTGGATAAATAGACTTCGGATATTATTTTTCTGCAAGAATCAATGGTCCCTGCTGAAAAGAATAGGGTATATTTTCAAAAAATCAGAAAAGAATGGGCCATCTGCTCCATAGATGCGGATGGGAAATCAGGTGGACTTTTGTGTGCTTAGAACCCTTGGTTTTTTTATCTTTAAGATTTCAGCACACACCTGGGGATTTTATTAAAAGGATATATCATGGGGTTTACAGAAGGAGTAAACCGACTTAACACCTATGCCCTTTACTTTAGAAGACTATTTTGGAAACAAGCGAAAACTTCCAGGTTATTAAATTTAAATAACTTAATTCTTGCAAGCGATCTAAATCTAACACTGTCTGTTGCAGAAATTTGGGGATCGAATGCTAGAATGGATAACATGAGCAACTTTTTCCTGGATACTTTCCTAGAAGTAGGCTTAAACAACATTGAACCGGTTCCACCTGGCCCTACCTAGAGCAATGGAAGGCGGGATGAGTTGAAAGTGTCAAAAGACTAGACCGGTTTATGATTAATGATCATTTACTGAGTTCTATGAATAGATACAGATCCTGGGTTGCATCTTCATCTATCTCAGACCATTATCCAATACTACTTGAGTTGGATCTTGAATGGCTAAAGAATCCTTATCCGTTCAAATTCAATCATTTGTGGCTCAAGGATGAGGAATTTAAAGATATGGTCAAGAAAGAATAGACATGCTTCACGATCAAGGAGGTAGCCTCTCCTTCTCACATATTGGTTCAGAAACTCAAAATGCTCAAATGAGTGGTTTTGCATTGGGATCATGTCCGTAAGCGGGTCGATAAAGTTGAACTTGTGAAGATTGAAGCTCGAATATATTCTATGTTTAATGGGAATTAAGGTGATCCACTATCGGATCAGGGACATGCTACATTGCAGGATCTAGATCTTAGAAAACTAAAAATTCTAAAAAGAGATGAAGAATCATGGCGCCTAAAAAGTAGGGCCTTATGGATAAAATGGGGTGATAACAACAACAGATTTTTCCATATGTTTGTTGATAGTTCCAGGGTTTATAACTCCATTTGGTCTTTGAAGAAAGATGAAGATGTATGGATTAGCAATCAAAAGGATGTCCATTTGGAAGTAGTCAAATTATTTCACAAGATACTACCATGATTCGGGGGATCATTAGGTTATGTGTCAAATCATAATTATCAGATAATATCTACACTATTTTACTGAGCAAGAAGGAAACGAGATCTATACTCCTGTAGCTTTAGATGAGGTCCATAAAGTGCTTTGTAGGTTTGCAAAAGATAAAATCCCTGGTCCATATGGCTTGATCGTGGATCTATTTCTGGAATTCCTTCATATAATGGTTCAGGACATCCTCCGAATGGTGGAAGAAACCAGAATCAAAGGTGAAGTTCAGTTGCTTTGAACACCACATTTATAGCACTAATACCAAAAGTTTCTAATCTGGAGACCTTTGAGGATTACATACTCATATCCCTATGTAACCTCATCTATAAAATTATATCAACGATTATTGCAAGAAGAATTAAGCCGGTACTATCAAAATTCCTTTCCAAGGAACATTTTGGGTTTCTTGAAAACAAGAAGATACTTGATGTTGTTGGTGTGGATCAAGAGACATTTGATAGCATAAAATCCCGGAATATTAAGTCTTTGATTCTTCAGTTAGACCTCACTAGATCCTATGACAAGGTAAATTTGAATTTCCTTAGAATGGCTCTTCTACAAATTGGTATACCATGGAGGGAAATCAAGGGGATTATGGGATGCATCACTTTGGTTAATTATGCCATTTTTATTAATGGATGCCCTATTGATTTCTTCTACAGCTCTAGGGGACTTTCACAAGGCTGCCCCCTTTAAACTTTATTGTTTTTAATTTTTATTGAAGGTCTTGACTGCCTCATCAACAAAGAAAATGAAGATAGGATTTTATTAGGTGTGAAGGTGATACCAAAGATAGCTATTAGTCATCAATTATTTGTTGATGATGTGATGCTTTTTGGGGGCGCAAGAAAGATGGAATGGGATCACTTCAGAGACTTATTAAATATTTTTTGCAGAGATTTTGGGATGATAATTAATGGTGGAAAATTGAAATTACTCAAGCATAACCTAGAAGAGAATTAGTTACAGGAAATATTACAAATCCCTCCCTACATGGTTTGAGAGCTGGTTGATGGCACAAAATATCTTGGTTATTTCCTTAAGCCAAATGGATACAGGGTATCGGATTGGTAGTGGCTTTTAAAAAGATTTGATAAAAGAATTCTTCATTGGAATAGGAAATGGTTGTCTAGTGGTGGGCTACTAACCCTTGCAAAATATGTTTTGCAAAATCTTGTGTGTGTATTGGTTCTTGATGTGAAAAATTACAAAATCAATCCTTTCTATAATAAGAAGGAGAATACACCATTTTATTTGGTCTGGAAATGATAATCACAAATATCATCTAATAGATTGGGCCGGACTAGCTAGGCCATTTGAGAAAGTTGGTTGGTCCCTTAAAAACATATACAAGTTCTCATCAGCATTACTAGCGAAGAGTCTATAGAGGGCATTAATTGTAGATAGCTTATGGAGTGGCATTCTAAAGGACAAATATTTCGGTCACAATCGACTCTTCAATGGATTAGATCGAAGGAAAAGAATAAAAAAGGTGTTTCAAATATTTGGGAAGGCTTGCTATCATCCTTCTCAGTAATGGTTGATTGGATGGCATGGGTCCTTGGGAACGAGAGACACATCATCCTAGGGGAAGACCCCATATTGGGTGGGGCTATAAATTCCAGACTATCACTTGAACTAGTTTATCATCTTGCATAATAGAGGTATCTTTTCACTTAACCATATTCTACTTGGAAACAACTCTTTTAGTTCCTTGCACTGTTGGATGGGTTCCTCACAGCTAGGACTTCAGGGTGGCCTGGCATTAGAATGGATTAAGTACATCACCGATCTCTACAAGGGGAATATCGGGATCTTGAAGGAGGATGATCTATTACTGTGGTCATGGAACACGATTAGCTTATGAGGTGATCATGGCTCATATCCTGGAGGATTATAAGGGGTGGCATAAGGTTGTTTGGAAATGGCGACTACCTTTGAAGGTCAAGATCATTGTCTGGCTAACACTGGAAGATTGAATCCTATCGTGGGATAATATCCATAAGCGTGGCTTCTCAGGCCCTAACATATGTTCTCTTTGCATGCGAGATGCTGAATCGATAACTCATTTATTTGTGCAGCGTTCCTATATTGCTAAGATCTAGGTCGCTATTAAACATACAAATTTGCTCATATTATGGCTCGGTTTGGGGATACACTTGAGGAGTGCTTAACTAATTGGTTTTCTTCAAATAAGCAGACAGGGAGCTAGCATGCATAAACGTTGTTGGTTGATATAAACATAGATATTCATAACTTGAATAAATAAATAAAACTTAAATTTAAAATTTAAAACATATTTAACCTAATGTAACTAGTTTTGTTACACATGTTTTCACTCGTCATTTTCAATCAGTTTTCACATGGTTCTTGGTTTTATTTTCAAATGTGTGTGCTTTTTAAATTTTTTTCAATCCTCCTGGCATTCGCAGAGGATTGAAAAAAATTGGGCGGCATTTATGCTTTCCAATACACATTTTAAAATAAAATCGGCAACATAAACGCTGTTGGTTGATATAAACATAAATATTTAAAACTTCAATAAATAAATGAAACTTAAATTTAAAACATATTTAACCTAATGTAATTGGTTTTGTTACAAATGTTTTCACTTGGTGTTTTCATTTAGTTTTCACATGGTTCTTGGTAATTGATAGGTTCATAGGTTCATAGGGATAAAACATTTAGGTTTCAATGGTTTTTTTACACAATTTGGTTAAATTTATTGAAAAAAAAACTGACAACATTATGTTGCCGGTTTTATTTCCAAATGTGTAATCCGACAACATTTATGCTTGCCAATACACATTTAGAAATAAAATCAGCAGAACAAATGTTGCCGGCTGATATAAACTTAGAAAAAACAAACAAGAAATAAAATTTATTTAAAAAATAAATAAGTGAGGTTTATGGTCTACTTACCTGGTGGAGTTGACGACATGGTTTGTTGGTGACATGGTGATGGTCTTAAGTACTCGGTCGAGTTCTGCTTCTCGGTCAAACTTTTGCTTGTCGGTTGTTGTCAGTCGAATTGGCACGGGCCGTCCACGGGCTCATTTTTATTTTTTTTATTTTGTTTCAACAACTCGATCGAGCAATATCTTGGTCGAGGGTTTAACCCAACCCTCGATTGAGGTCTATGTTAAACCCTTGATCGAGGTATTTAAAATCCCTCGATCGAGGTATTTTAAATCCCTCGATTGAGGTATTTTAAACCCTCGATCGAGGTTTTAATACCTCGATCGAGGGTCGACTGCACAATTTTTTGAGGCCCCGCTTTCCGAAAACCATGAACCACCTTCATGGAATCACCCTAATGCCAATGGATCCATTGGTCCTCTTAATACTCAATTGGTTAAAATTGAGACTTGATGAGGGTTTTATATTCCTCCCACTTATTTACCATGGGATAACCCTCCATCCTAAGTGTCTCCATTTGGATTTCCCACCAAGTTAGAGCATGGCCCTCCAACTTCAATCGAGCAAATGATATTTTTCACTCCTCTAATATGTTATGGACACTAAAATAAACTTCTAACTGTTACAACCAATTATTCAACTTAATAACATTGATTCACCTTGATAGGGATTGATCTCCACTTCTGCTTCCACTTTAAATAGATATTGGGAAGAATTGTTGCTACTAGAAATTGGTTTCTCTTTCTCTTGCATTTTCAACTCTTTTTCTAGGTTTTCAATGTCCCTCAATTTCCTATTTGAGATTTCCCTTGAGTTAGATCCACCAAACTTGTCGAAAGGTCCAAACTTTCTCTTTGGAGCCACCATGAGGATTGGCATATTGCTAGAGATATAAATGACTTTTATTTCTATATTCATAAATTGCCCTTCATATCTACCCCTTGATTCTTCATTGAACTCATCCACTATATATGGCTAGGGTTTGAAGAATTTTTCTTTATTCCACCAACTCCTAAATCCCACAATTTCCCATAAAAACCCTAAATAAATATTCTTTGATACCAATATGATTTGTAAAATGACCCTAATATTCTGTTGGAAGAGTTCATCACAATAAATCATATAAATTTCTACAAACTCTTAGTTGTGCAGTTTTTACTGGAGATTTAAGATTCAATGTGTTAGCTTAATTCCACAAAATGAATAAAATATACTAAATCTAAATGGAAAATAGATAGATAAAAACAACAGATCCACACAAATAACATAAGATATATGCTTGGAAAACCTACCATCAGGAAAAACCCAACATAAGCGAGAAGTATACCTTTCTCTTTTCTTCTCCAATCTAGAATGCAAATACAAAGAAAGTGGTACTCTATATGGATTTACCTATGAAACTGTGGTGTGTATGGCTCCTACATGATCTCCTAATTCCTCTATTATGCTCTAATATCGAGTCTCTGGATCTAGCTCAAATATGGAACAATACAATAATACCATTAGAATGGAACCTCTTATTCTCCTAGTGGCCCAATATTTAACATTGTTCTGATAGCCATCAAGGGTTAGTTTTAATTTATTTGAATGTTTCAACTCTCAATTAGCATTAAGTTTTTGGACAGTATAGAATGTTCTATAAATTCTACATGTGATTAGCTACACATGTGTGGGTAATGAGAGTTAACGTGGAATCCACTTGGTACCATGGTGGTAAACATGATAGGTCAACTTGTTGGAGGCATAACTTCTTCATACAAATGTCAATTCAGTTGATCTTTGTGCCTTTGGAAATCCATCAAATTGGAGAGCTACGATTCATGAGATTTTGACCCCTAAAAACATTGTTTAAGCCCTCAAATTGGCCTCGTAATGTTCTAGACCCCAAATATGCAAAGTAAGACTTGGCCCTAAAATGGTCCCTACAAACCAATTTATCCAATATTTCCACCCATGAAGCACCAAAATAGATGAAAAATCACATATTGTTCCATTTCATATCGTAATTGTAAACATCAAATAATCTAAGTAAAAACACACTAAAATCACATCATACGAACTTGTACTTAAATTAATTCTTAATTTCAAAATATCCTAACATTCTTTGCACCTCAATGGATTGAATTTTTCAAATGCCCCATCTCTTAAAGATCTAGTTGGAAAAGGTGCTACCTTGTAGTGAACTTTGTTTAAGGGTGTTCCCATGAATATGGGTAACACTTTTTTCCAATACGCGAGCATAGATTGCCCAAAACACGAGCTTGATCAAGGGTTATTTAAGCCATGGATTGATCTTTTTCCAATACCTCGATTAAGGGTTTAAATAACCCTCAATCGAGCTTTGGATCTCAATTGAAGGTTAGATAAATAGATCGATTGAGTTAATAGGTTGATCAAGCTATTTAATCATAAAAATATTTAAATTTAAAATGGAAAAAAAAATAACTATTGGCTTAAATAGCTCGATTATTTTTTACAAGTTATTTACAGTTTTTCTATTCTGGAGAATCAAGGCATGTACAGATTACATAATCCACTTAATCATTACATAGGGGCTCAACAAGAGCATCAAGTCACTTATAAGAATTGAACCTGGGTGGGGATGATAAGATTCATTCCTCCCAACCACCCAAGCTACATCCAATAGACATATTTATTAGCTTAATAAATAATAATTATTGGCCTAATGAATACATAATTATTAGCTTAATGAATAAATAATTATTAGCTTAATTAGCTTAACTCTATGTCCCATGGTTTTGGTAACCCATGGTAAATTTTCCCATGGAAAATACCATGAGTTATCAAAACCATGGGTCATAAATCACTAACAACAAAGATGCCTTAAGCTAATTAAACTAATAATTATTTATTATCTCTATAAAAAATTATTTACTATAACTTATAAAAAATTGACTATAACTATTGGCTTAAATAACTATTAAATAACTTATCAAACAATAATTAACTTACAAAAAAAAAAACTATTAAATAACTTATAAATAATTTATAAAAAATAATTATGAGCTTAATCAACTCCATCTAACTTTATTTAAACCAATAGTTAATTTTTTTCCATATAAAATTTAAATATTTAATGATTAAATAGTTCAATCGAGCTATATTCTTAATCAACTTAAACCTTCGATCGAGGTATTTAAAAAATCGCTTCAAGCCTTAGTTGAGGGTCTTTAAGACCTCAATTAAGCTAGTAGCTCAATCAAGGGCTCAAAAAGCAATCCCTCAACCCTCTTTTTTATAGATTTCATTTTAGTGGCATCTTTTCAAGGCATTAACCTTATCTTAGGATGCACCTTACGTGTTGGACTTCATGCTAGTAGATTCGTCAATGAATCGTCTATCCACTAACATATAATTTACACATTTTTAAGTTTGTATGATATTTTTTTTTCTTTTAAAACTTACACTTAAAAACCATGTCCACAACTTCACAGTGGCTCAAAGAAAAATCAACAACATAAAAAGTACACAACCAAAAAATAAAAAATAAAATACACGCCCCACATGGGCACTTCTTATTCAAAATGGAATTTTTCATTTTTTGTAAGCAGTAAAAAAATGTTTATGTGCACACACATGTATACAAAATGTGATTAAAATTTTCAATGGTAAGTTTTGAAAATTAATAAAAAAAACTATAATTTTCCAAAATTAATTTTAAAAAAAAGTGCACCTCGGTGCATTCTGTGTAGATTATGTTCATATATATATATTCAAAAATTATACTTTATCATTAAATTATTTTAGGTGCGCACAAGGCACTTGTTAACTTTTCCTAAAATTTCCAAGAAAACCTTTTGTTAAATGCAATTTCGACACATTATATATATATATATAGCCAACATAATTCCCAATAAATTGTTTTTTGGTTGCATGTCGAAATTTACAAAGCATACATGAGTTTTGAGGGCTTCGATTTAATAAATGTGTAAACTATTGAATTTTCATTGTCGCTTTTGGCCAAAAAATGTTACCCATCTTCATGAATTCACTCTTAATTAAGCATGAGATCATGCAATTATATAATTTACTTAGTTTATTAAGATATAAATTGATAAACTATATACCAAACTTCAAACCTCCCACTATGCAACCATTACATCCACAAAATATGCCAAGATTTATTTCAATGTGCTCTGGTTGAAAATTTTGAGTTATATGAACACTAAATGAATTTATATTCTAAATGTCCCATTTAATCATCCTCATTTAACTTGACATATTTGATATGATACAGTGATGATCCCTTTTGGAAAAAAACTTCATACTTCTCTACCACCTTTCCACTATGTTCACCAATATCTTCACCAAAAGGAGCATTATAATCAATTAAAAAAAAACTACTAGTTACATCCTTGAGGTCTCTAAACATGATTCTAGATACAATGTCGAGAAAGACATGAAATTGATTAACATACATTTACATATTTTAGAATAATTTTTGTAACTTCATGATCAAACTAACGATATGAGATCTCACATGATTTCGCAATGTCCAAACACATTAGAAATATCATCATCACATGGTTGTACACCTAGAATGTGAAGTGTACATTGAACTTCAATTAGATGGCTTAATAGAAATATCTACAACAATATATACATGCCATAATATAGGTATAGATTGTACCTTCTTTTTTTATGTGTCTCATACCTTCTTGGGTATGCACCATCAACTTTGTTTCTACCTAGTTCTTCGGTTGATTGAACCATGGTGTGTATTTGATGTTTTCAATTAATTTCTCAATTTTTTTTTGTTTACAATGTCTCTCTTTGTGAAACAAAGAGTTAGATATTATTAATAAGCATTAATAAAATAAAGAGTTAGATATTAATAACATAAGCATTAGTGTAGATACTTAATATATACCCAAATTTAATGTTTTGCTAAAAAAACATGTACATCACTTAGAAAGGTTAAAAACAAAAAATTACATGGAGTTAAAGTTATTGAAAACTTTGGCATTTGAATAACCACTAAGAGGGTATATTCAAGTTATGTGCCCGAATTTCTCAAGTGTTCTACGTGCACATTTATTTATTTCTTTTTCATTCTTAATTAATTTGATTAATTACCTAACTATCATGACGTATAATTTAGGTGATGATTAACACCAAATCTTAAAAGAAGAATCAGTTATGTATAGATTGTAAGGAGCTTTTCTTACTTGTAATTTTGTTTTTAATATTCGATATATGATTACAGTTTGTGCAAATTTATGCTTTAATTGGTGCCATGATTGTAACATTGTTTCTTAAAGTGTTATCATGTTGTAGGGACCTCCCAGGTCTCGATTTACTAAATATAAAATAAAATAATTTAGTTTACATAACTATACTTTGATGGTTTAATTTGGCTTGATATGCTACTATGTTCATCTAGGTTAATATGTTCACTGTGCAGGTAGAAAGTAAGGAGAGTTCCATTGGTTATCTATGGAGTTTCATACTTAACTGAAGTTTCATGTAGGTGAAATAAACTAACACAATTTCAAAATTTTGAAACAACAAGTTCATATTATAAGAATTTCTTGAATTATTCTTGCAAGATAATTTTTATTATAACAACAGTAAATTACCTGTAGGATAGCCCACCCGCAGGAAACTCAACCACCCAAACTTGATCTTCCTCCATGCCAAATAGGATAGTCTAGCCGACCACCTAGCTCCAAGAATTGCTTCTTGGATCCCTGAACCCAAAACCTGAGCACTCAGTCCAACTAGTCTGAACCTCTTCCCTCTGATCAGAAAAACAAGCGTCAACTAGTGCTAGAGCTCCTGTCAACTTGCAACCTTCCTTGGTGGTCTGCATGTCTGACTACCCACCATGCTCTCTAGCCACACCAAAGGCTATACAATAAGCTAGCACCAACACCATCAAGTCCAATTTTGTTCTTTCACTAAGCCTGCCTCACACAAGTTGTCTAAGCAAAGAGCTCGAAGTATCCTCTAGGGTTTCTTTGTCAAATGCCCTGGGATCTACGTCCATCTCACAAAAGGACTCAAACATTAACACTTCAAGTATCCTCTAATTTTTGCCCCCAAAACCCTAGTTCCTTCCTTGCTTGCATAAATACAAGTACAAAGAATTAAGACAAATGCATATTCAAGATACAAATGATGTAATGAACTCACAAATGGCTTAAGGCAAGATGAGGTTCAAAATAAAATACGTAAGGCAATCGAGACATGGAATAATTATGATAGTTTGAGCAAGGGTAAAATCAAATGAAATTAAGCATCAACAACAAACAAATAAGCAAGCAATTCTTATATAGTGATATTGCTAGATAAAAGTAATTGAAATCAAGTTATACAATCCTATTTATAGGCATACAAGAACAAGAATATCACTAATCAATTCAATGTTTAACAATAAACCATGGGCATGTACCTATGGATGAAAAAAGATAAGATTGATAAGATAATTTTATCAATGTCCATTGAATCAACACAATAGTAGGTTAATAAACCTTAGGGTTGCATCTAGGACATAAACCCTAGTTGTGGGCATAAACCAATAGATAAATGAGTAAGGAATTCCCACACTCTCTTGTATACTATGTTGAGGTTAATAAGAGACCGCAAGGATCAAATTGAACCAACAAAAAAACCCTAATTCCTGTAATAAACAAGGAGAAAAAGAATGTTAGGGTAGCACAACATTACAACCTAAGAAGTGTATTAGAGATGAATTATAGGTTCACTAGAGGGAGAATCCATAAGTGTGATAGAAAGAAGATGAAAACCAATAACGAGAGGGTTTAGGGTGTTCATAGTCTAAATCACTTGCATTCAAGAGATTAGGAAGTTCACATGAGGCATGGGTCCTTTCCCAATTTATGCCAAATGTAAAATTCTGTCATTCTAGGATTTGGGAGGGTTTTAGTTCTAGTTATGGTACATTTCTGGGTTTTAGTTCTAGTTCTAGTTCTGGAAAATTAGTACAAACTGTGAAATATTTTCTAAGTGCCTATGAATGAAATCCTTTCCATTGTGACCAAAAGTGCTTTGCAACTATGCATATAAGTTTACTGCATTGAGCAAAGAGAATGTTGTGTTTGCATTGATGTTACACAGAAGGCATTTGTGTGAAAGCATTTTTCCCCATCACATTCAAGATACATATGCATCTGTAAGACATTGTGCATCATATATATATCTACACATATTATCTCTTTCCCCACATTTTTTATAACATCCTTGTGGATTTGTGACAATACTAATGCTCCTATCAACATGCAACCTTCCTTGGTGACCTGCAAGTCCGAATGCCCATCTTTTGCATGACAAACCTAGAAATATAGTCAATCCTCAATGACCTACACATACGACTATATGGTATTCATGTAGTGGCACATGGTGCCAACATCTACAGAAGTAACTATCAAGTTTGTAATTTATTATGTGTGTAATGTTTTGATCTGCAGATAGTGGATATCCCAACCCAGGGCCATACATTTTTATCTAGGGACTATGTTCATCCTCAATGGGTTTATAATTTCTTGAACTCTCGCCTTATATTTCCTATTGATTATTACATGGTTGGAAGCTACTTTAAATATTAATATCTGTGGAGAGATTAAGTCTGATATTTTTTTACTTGAAACTAGGATGAAGGAATACTTTTAAATTGAACTATTAATTAGTTTTGATTTTCTTCCCTTGTCTTTCTCATCATGTTCTTAGACAATAACTGACATGAGAGTTTTACGTTTGTTTTTTTTCCCTAGTAGTCTCATAGCCCAACTAGAGGGTGACATCCATAGAGAACTTCATATCGTTTGGTGAAAAATTGTTGTCTTAGTTAGTTCCATAGTATCCAACTTTTGGAAAATATAAGTACTTGTTCAATGCTCGAAAAAAGTTTATCATGTTTATTTATACTTCTATATTTCTATAGATGAATGAATAGTAAATTTCTTGTAGGTTTGATGAGTAAGAATGAGAGGAAGTTATACAGGTAGGAAACAATGCTTTGACGAAATACCAAACTTGGGAGTTAGTACCTCTTCCAAGAGGTGAGAACCTTGTTGGTTGCAACTGGATTTATAAAACAAAATTAAACTCAGATGATGACATAGAGAAGTTAAATCCTAGAATAGTTCCTAAATGATTCAATAAAAAAGAAGGTGTTGCCTATGGCAAAACTTGTGTCCTAGTTGTTAAATAAACACTTTCAAACTCAAATTTCCTTTAGCAAGTAGTCTTTGGGGGTAAGATCCACCAAATGGATACGAAAATCATCTTTTCCAATGGGGTTCTAATTCTACATGAAGAAATCTATATGCAACAGCTACTCGAATTTGTGGATGGATCAGAAATATCCAAACTGTGTATACAGGTTAAAGAAGTCTGTAACATCCCTCAAATTCGACCCTATTTATATTACTCTTGAAAATGTATATTGTAAATTTTGTAAATGGCCCTAGTGAGGAGCTCAAGGCCAAGGCACCACTAGTCGACGTGGAAACTAGTGTTAAGTTCATAAGAAGTTGTTATAGACCCAGGGGTCTAAAGGGATCGACAAAACAATTAATGAATAAATCTTTATGTGGAAATTCTAGTTATTAGGGAAAGTAATTTTAGTTTGACCAAAGTGGTGGCATGTTGCTTGTAGTGATTTCAATGGTTAGATGTACTATCTCCTCTTTATAATATTCTCAAATAAGATAGTAGAAAATCACTGAAGTTCACATAGGAGAGCTTACCAGTCTGTATTGAGTGATTAAGGTTGGCACTTTAATGCATGTTTGGAGTATGAATATCATATCTCATCCTTAGAAATTTCTTGAAGTCCAATCAGTATTACGTATAGTTTAAAAAGGGACTCAAGAAGTTGTACATTGATAGATAGGGTGGCTTGTGAAAATATAGAAGACTCTTGTGTCGATAAGAAAAGTTTGATTCATGATTTCAATTAATTAATTAAGATGGTACAATGACGTTGTTATTAAAACAATAAATTTAGATGTTGTACATACTTTCCATCTTCCGCATAGCATTTAATTACAATTAAACTTAGAAAAAAGTTTAAATTTTTTACGAAATTTTGGGTACGTGACAAAGTCACATTATGGTCTTAACACTTAAGCAAGTGCCAAGGGCTTGGAATGAGAAATTGATAACCATTTTCTGAAGTGTGGCTTTAGAAAACACCTATCCAATTCAAAATCTATACACTAAGAAGGTTTATGGTGATGTTTTTTTGTTATTTTATATGTAGATTTGGTATTTATAGGTTCCAACATTGATTTGATTGATGCGTAAAGGAATCATAGAACTACATTTGATATTAGTGTCTTGGGTCAATTCCATTATCTTTTGGGCATGCAAGTTTGGAAGTTAGAAGATAGTATATTTATTTCATAGCTAGTGTATATGAACCATGTGAACAACCTTCTTAGTGGACCATCTCAATGAGTAACCTCCAAACATGTAATATCACTCATGAAATGGTGTATAAAAGGGTGTAAGCATGCTTCAAATGATGACTTTTTTCCATTTGTAGGTTTGAGTGATGGCCAAGGTAGGGTCTAAAATTATGGAAGGCTATTCAAACTATCCTCCATATAAGCATATAAGAAATAGAATGGGAATCACCTCTATATTTCATGTTCACAATGCTAAAAAAAAGGTATATGCCATCAAATAATCTGCTCATAGCTTGTCATGATGCAAAGGATTTACTTCCCCCAAAACACCCTATTACATGCATACAAGATGCTCAAATGATGAAAGAACAAGCTGTATCTTTCTACCATAAGGAGATATGAAAACATGTTCCATACTTTGACCCAACATGGTGCTGAAACAAGGGTTTTCTGTGCATTTTTTCAAGCTGACAGATTATCATTTTTTAGGGCTATTGCTTAATACTATTTCAACAATTGCCATAAAAAATATCCAAGAGTTAGAATGACCTAAAAATCTAGGGCACATTGTGTAAGGCCTATTCAAAGTGAATCAGTCCCACAAAATCACAAAAGTCCACCCAAAAAATGGACGCTTCACAAACTGGATTGTTGTTTGATTTGTTGCATAAACATTCCACCAATGCTCCTAAAAAATGTTGAAAGATGACTCTCTTCAAATGATCCAAACATAATTCAAAAGGTCTTCAAAGGATGGCTGGCATCCATTATTACTTCATGAACATATAAAAATGTACATTTAGAAGGAGATTGGGTTCATTGCATATTGGTTGATTTGAAATATTTCAGTGTCTAGAGAATATCAACCTCAAGATTAATACAAATTTTGGAGTTTTAATTTTCAAATGGGATTTCCTTTTTCTTCTGTTTGGAGGATCTGAATGGAGAAGCCTCCTTACTTTTTGACCACTTTACAGTTATAGGACATTTAAGGTGCAATAAGGCAAACACTATTTTGTTGGCAGGCTTAAGTGGAGCAAGAAAGACTGTATTTTTCTATCAGGTAATTGTGTCAAAGACATATGAGAGTATAAGAGAAATATGAGATGGATAGAAGCTTTCGTGGTCTTGTATAATTGTTATGATTTATCATGTTACAAAATTACAATTGTTTTGTCATGTATTTGATAATTTTGTCTTGTTTAGAGCAGATTTTTGAAAAATGCTTGTACTTAAATTTCAACAAGGTTAAAGAGTACAACCTTTTTCCCCAAAAAATCTTCCCTTGCTTGCTTCCTTTCATATGTTATTATAATAAATTTTAGATTCAACAACTTGCATTGAATATTCATGTTATAGAAATACTGAATGATGCTTGATTTAACCACTATGCCATACAACCTTAGTATCTAGGGTATTCATAATTGTCTTTGGTAATTTGCTTAGATAACAACGAACTATTTCTGTCTTAAACATGTAATGTGGACCTTTTTTGCATGTCTTAGTATTTTTATTGGTGCTATTGATCAATATTACATAGTAGGTAAAATAATATAAATAAGAGAGCTTATACCTAGGTCGAAATTGATTTAATTATTAGAATTTAAGATTCAAATGAAAGTAAAAAATCCATGAGATCTATGCCAAAGGGATGGTTGGTTATGCAAACACTAAAACGTTTTTTTTTTCCAGCTGCGGGATAGTTCAACGCACCAAGGGACTGTGACCTCAATGGAACCAAATGAAGTATGATTTTTACTGCATTCATAATCTTCAAAGGTATATGCATGTTGTGACTATATGTAATGCCCCTAGAATGACCGTAGACTTTGAGGGCACGGCACTTGTCGAGTGACTTGATTGAATAACTTCAATAAAGTGGTCCTTTGTGTTTGGATGTGTCTTAACGACTCAAAAAAGACATGATAAATTTCTTAATGACCAAAATGATAACGAAAATAATGAAATGAATGATACTTGTGCAAATGGATGCTTTTCTTAAATTGATGCATGCTCTACTTAATGATTAGTTGTTTCACGAAATAGATGATGTGAACAAACGAATTTGCATGTGCTGCTTAATGATTAACTATGTTATGAAATATATGTCGTGAATGAACGAATTGCATGTATTACTTAATGATTAGTAGAATTACGAAACATGATTATGATTATGGACAGATTGACATGATGTATATTGATGAGTTATTATGAGCAATACTACTGATGGGTACTTTGAGTATATGTGCAGTAGCAGGTAATTATCATAACCAACTGAATCACAAAGGAAATATAAGGGTCGTAGAGTATGAATAAATCACACACTAAAGAACGACAACGGTGTCGACTTCCTACGGATTCCATGCATGATTTGAAAAGAACCTATCCGCTTACTCGAGGAAGCGTGAAGTCGTGCGAAGTGGACCATGATGGAATTGGTCACGTACGAGGTTGAGGGGTGTGTAGTAAGAACGTACTTACTCCTCAATGCCATTAGTCTCCAATAGAGTGTAGACGCAGGATTGAAGGTAACAAATCCTAAATCCCTACATGAAGTTCCCACAAATCAGATGAAACGAAGAAGTATTAACGAAAGGACCTGACAATGTGGTACCTTGTTGATAAATGAAAAATGATGGACAAATGGACCTGACGATGTGGTACCATGTTGATAAAAAGAAAATGAGGTACGAATGGACCCGACAATGTGGTACCTAGATGCAAGATGAAAACAATTGATGAATATTATGCATTAAGCATGTAGATTTGCATTTAGGCTATTTTGCACATGAAATGATTATTAGTAATTAAAATAATAGAGAATATCTGTTTAAGAGAAAATAGTATACTAACCATTAGCATATAGCCAACTCCACTTGCACGCATAAAAATAGAACCTAGATTAAAGCCTCAGGGGGGGTAGACTTGAGTAAATCTAGGAATGTAGGTGCACTCTCTTATGAATAAGACACATGGTTGGGTGAGGTAATTATATTTAAATATTTAGAAAATTAGGCATTTTTTCATGAAGCAACATGTGTCATAGAGAATTTTCCTATTTAAGGAAGGCAAGAGGAAAGGGGAAGGACACCCTACTATTGGATGGTCATCGTAATGGTGAATAGACATTGATTTGCTTCTATTGTGAGTTTGGCAAAAGATCTTGGTGGGGGGGAAGTCCACTTCTGGATCCTTGGTTTATGTGTGTGAGCTCTACGGCCCCATTGCTCGAGGGTTTGGGAAGAAGAAGAGTATTCTCGAAATTGGTAGGATGGTCAACCGAGTGGTCAGTTGGACATTTGCATTCAGACATTGGATTGCGACAACAACGACTCCTCCTTCGAGAATGGAATCAACCTACGACTGACATATATATTATTCCATTTGTACTTGCTAAATTATATTTTTGAGTAAATTTTTCAGTTTTATATCATTGGTAATATTGAAAATGTTTTATATTATTTTGTAAATTATTTAGATAGTCTTTTGGGAGGGCCCCAGAAACAAGGGTCCCTACATTAGGTATCAGAGCCGTTCGAGCCTTGAGGGCACTGGACTCATAATTATATGATAGTATTTTCTATTGCGGCTAATGATAGAACTAAACTCGGTCATCCTATTTCAAGAAAAAGAAAGTTTGATTTAAATTTATGATATTTAAACCGTATGGGTAGAGTTACGAATTGAGATTTCGCAATTCAGTTTAATTTTTGAGTGAATTTTTGATCCTTTGTTGAGAAACTCTAAGATATCAGATCTAGTTATAAAACAAATTTTTAATCCTCTGGTTGGAAAAAAAAAAACTCTGAAGATATCAGATTCGACACTGAACAGTCATCTCCCTTCTTAACTGGGTGAAACCTTTTCTTAAAAACTCACTAGATTAAACTCAGATTCGTGTAATGTTCTAGATCCGTGAAAACTACTTGAACTGGCTCTTATCACGCCTTCCTAGATCCCTGAAAATTTTTAGGTAGTAGTAAAATCAGCTTTATCTCATTGTAGGAACGTTGAGTCCTCCAAGCATGGTGAACACCATGTGAATCCTGATCTCCAGGTTGCAGACGCATGGAAAACGAGGGAAGCAAGGGAACACTAGTCCACGGTTCTATCGGGTATACGTATTTCTACTATGTCCCTTTGTATTTTCTCTTCTTATTTATTTGGCAGATGTCTATAGGAAAATAAGAATACAATTCCGAACTTTAAAAAATAAAATCAGGGTTTATTTTGGGGCCCTTGCTCATAGGTGTTTGGATCTCTGTCCTGTACACTTTCCCAAAAACTGCATAGAATCTAATCTGTGCATCACGAGTGCATTGCTCTGTTAAGTCAGCGAACTAGGTCCTTAGCAGGGTATCCGGATCCCAAACCATGAGGATACTTTACACATCTTAACTAGAATATACACAAGAATCGTTTATATTCACAGAGGCATCGCGTCTCGACCTTGATACAGACTCTTAAGTTAACGTTGAAGTAAACCATCCGATCTGATCTGAAGTTGTTATCCACCTCGCTACTGTCCTCTACGCATGATCGACGACAGGCTACCCGCCGCCATTGATAAAGAGAGTAGGTAATGTTTGAATTTATTTCTACGACTGTAAGACCTATTCCTCTAACAGCGTGAGTTCGAGCGAGATACCTTGATCTCAACGGGCGATGCGTACTTACTACATCACTCGGAAATAGGTGCATGAAGGAATCGGCATTGACAGATACTCCACCTGAAATTCTAGAGAAATTGGCCACGTTTTTGAGTTGGTCGCCACTCTGCTTGCATCGGCAGCAATGTGACTCCAATATTTGATTATTGCTAATTTCGGTAATGTTTCGGTTTCCATTTATATCGCATCCATATCTGTAAAGGAGATTGTATAACCGACTTCTTATATTTGATTTAACTATTAAATGATATTGTTTGATTATTAATAATTTCCGCATATCGCTATTGCTTGTGCTGGCATGGAAGAAGGAGAGGTGGGGCAGGGAGTATTGAACGATTATTAATTTAGTCAGAGGAAAAAGATCATATTGCCTGAGTGGGACTAATCCATACAGAACTAGAGTGCCATGCTGAACTCTTATCAACTATATTTTAACCGGTATTATGGTCGCATTTTAGGTAGACTTAGAAATTAGTCGGATTTGGTTTACCAATCTGCCATGAATAATTATCACAATGATGCAGCTGTCTTCATTAATAAACCATATTCTAGCTGGCCACCGGGTGAAGCTCATCCCCTTGAAATATAAATAGTGTTACTCTGAGAAAGAATGCATTCCAAGACCAAACAACATGTCCATGACCCAGACCGTGAGCTTATCTCGATTGCAGATTTGCTTTAGCTTATCTGCGTATCTTCGGGTCCCACGGTGGACCCCGCAGTGGATTAGATTGCATGTTTCAGGGAGCCATGGGAAAACGGTTCCAACAGCCAAGGGAAAACGCCGTTAATCTACAAGGAGATAGAGAGGGGTGGGCCCTGTGGCCATGTCGACATAACAAAGGAATCTGCAATCGGGATAAGGAATGCCGACCCGGACCCTCGAAAGAATTCATAACAAAACGAGACTCATCGAGAGTGCTAGATATACCATTTGTTGGTCCATGGTATGAACTTGTATGAACCAGAGCAGCATAACCAACCATACCTGCCAAGACTAAATATAAACGAGCTCAAAGATATGGCCAGGACTTGCCTCATGAAAGGCCAGCCTAGCTGGACCTGCTGCAACAAGACTCGCAAAACTTACCACAACTGAATAACCTATAAAATATGCCATGACGGAATAGCCTGACCCAGAATAGCAGACCCTGATACAGTAGTTTAAACACCGTCTCGCTAGCTTGCATCTCTTCCAGATTGAGACCTTGCAATAGATTCTTTTTATTTAGATCGATACCCTGATGCAGTTGAGGTTGCACCCGCAGTTTCATTTGATTGAATGGAAGATATGTTAACCATTTAACCACCACCAGTGAAGCGACACAGTTGGCCCGTTGATCCGGAACCACCAGCAAAAGCGAAGGCATAAGAAGTGGTTCGAACAGATTAAGTTGCATATCCACCAGTATCATAAGTAGCCGTGATTTACCCAGAACCATTTTCGTACCAATATCAGTGGTTTCATCCCTTCGATCGGATCCAGAGCCATTTTTTTAACCCCCAAATTTAGTTGCTCGAGTTTCATAACCAATTGATCTCTATCCAGTGGACTTAGTTTCCCAAATGGAAGCACCATAGGCATAGCCTGTTCTGGAAGCCTTGAGAAATATATAAGTATGAGACGATAAGGTTGTCTGTTCCTTTCCAAGTATGCGCATAAACTGATTATTACCTAAAGACGATATTGACGCTAACGCTCATTTATAATTTGCGTTATATGTTATTCCATTAATAGTAAGATATATTTTTATGTGAAAAAAATGTTATTCCATTATGAATTATGAAAAGTTAAGGTTAGCGATGTGAAATGTCCATAACCGACACACTTTACATTTTAGATGATTAAACTTTAGGTACTCCTTAGATTTCGTATGCTGGTTACCAACCATTTTATAATATATAAAACTACTAAGCGAATTCCAGTTGAGAACGTCGAGATGCGGGTCCTTTAAATATACTTACATTAATACTATCCACGGAAATAGAAGTTCCACCTACTTCATCGTTTATCATATGTCGAGAATTAAATGCGGTAAGTGACCTGCATTACTCTTTCTTTCTTTTTGCCAATAACAAAGAGATCTTTAGATAAGGGTCGAGATCGCAAATTAGGAGTCAAAAGTAAATGTGATGACCATTTTAATGGTAGGATATTTTACATGTTTTTAAATACATGCACGAAATGATTGAATTGAATTTAAAGCTCCTTTATTAATAGAATACAGTATGCAAAGGAGTTTGACTTTATGCTACGCATATAATTCTTTTACTTTAGTTAATAGGGATCAGAACTAATACCTTATGTTATTCATGGAAATACAATTTATAACATAGTAAAATCCTAGGGTTGAAACATGAACAATCTTATATTTAGTTCGTTTAATTTTAAAATTGCCTAAGGATGTTTTTGCACCATCTTGAGATTGTAAATTGAAATGTTATTAGATTGAAGATGTCATAACGATAATAAATGCATAACATGCAATAGGGCAGAGGACTCTACATTTGTAAGGCATGAACATAAAGGAGTTCAACAAGAAGTTTTAAATGTGCAATTGTTAGTATGCAAATGTGTGTGAGAGAGTTAGTTACGATAAAGTCTGATAGAATGACAATTTAGTAGAAACATAAGTATTTAGCTACTTCCTTTGGGGTAGTTAGCTGATTGCATTTTAAACATTTCTATATTAGAAACTTACATGATGTATAGTTTGGAATAAATATGAAAGTTATGTTTTTAATTCTTATTTGATATTTAGTATTCACTTTAATAAAGAAATTAAATAGTTCATTTACTAGAATTATAAGGGTTGAGAAGCTATTGATATTGAAGAACTTGGAAGATATGAGCATGCATTGTCTAGAGATAATTTGATGAATCAATACAAATATGACGAAAGGGTATTGAATTTCAATTTATAAATTAAATAATGAGGACTAGAGATAAACAGAGATTTGCTAAATGCATTACCAATAACTTTATGTATCTGTTACATTAGGATTAAAGGACCTTGTGAAGGAAAACATGAATCTAATTTAGGATATTTTAAACTTTCCTAAACATAAGCATGATAAGAAGACAAGTGGACGGATATATTTGGTGGATTTACTAAATGATGACAAATAGACTCAAAATATGGTGACAAGATATCGATGTGACCAAGGTGATGAGCTAAGCACCATGGCACTACCATTAACAAAATAAAAATGAAAAGATTCAACCTGGCTTAACAATGATAGGGTAATGAAAAAAAATGTAAATGGAAAACCTGTCAAAAGGGCCAAATGAAGACGACTTTTGTAAAACAAGGTATGGATATGATCAACACAACTAGCTAAATGGAATTATGATAACTGCCTAACATGGTGAAAACTTGATGAATAGACGACTAACCTTGATATGGAACTCGATGAGGTTAAGAAAACACACATAGTGTGACTTGATGAGTCTGTCGAAGTGGTCCTAAGACAACATAAATGATGAAATGAGTTAAGGATGTGATAGGATCATTGACCAGGACATGATGTTAGTGAGGAAAGGACTAGGAGTTAAAGTTTAATATGCTCGACCAAATCACTAAATTTCGATGCCTGGAATCCTATCAAATTAAGGACCAACATTATTAGAACATTTAGAGGTTTTTGGAAGTAGTCTTATGGGAGTTAATTTTGGAATATTTGAGGGTGTCTCTTGATTTGTTAAAACCATTATTATACCTTACCCATCTATATTTGACTAAATATTTTATGATGTTTACCTTCTCGTCTTGGAGGAAAGGATAACCAAATGGATTTGAATTATTGCTTGGTTTTGTTATATTGATGATTTGATAACTATTGGGTGGCTATTGATGCAATATAGCTTGTAACTAATTGGGATATCGTAGACCTTCACAAATTACTAGGAGGTATAGGAAATCTAAGTTGGTACTGACAATTATGAAGGTATTATTGGATTTGCATTACACAAAAAAAAAATTGATTGAGTTCCTGAGGATGAATTGGAACCATACTAGATGATCTAGAAAACTAATGACTAGAACCACTAGTGCTTATGGCCATGATAGTTTGATAAAAATAGAAGAGAATGACAAGAAGATGAGAATAGGAAATTAAAGTAAAGCCTATCATCGATAGTACGATAACAAAATTTAACTTTAGGACGAAGTTCTTTATAAGAGGGGGTGTATGTAATGCCCCTAGAATAACCGTAGACTTTAAGGGCACTTGTCGAGTGACCCGACTGAATAAACTTCAATAAAATGGTCCTTTGAGTTTGGATGTGTCTTAACGACTGAGAAAACACATGATAAATTGCTTAATGACCAAAATGATAAACGGAAATAATGAAATGAATTATACTTGTGGAAATGGATACTTTACTTAAATTGATGCACCTGCTTTGCCTAATGATTAGCTGTTTCATGAAATATATGATGTGTATAGACGAATTTGCATGTGCTACTTAACGATTAACTATGTTATGAAATATATGTCGTGAATGAACGGATTGCATGTATTACTTAATGATTAGCAGAATTACGAAACATGATTATGATTATGGACTGATTGACATGATGTATATTTATGAGTTATGATGAGCAGTACTACTGATGGTTACTTTGAGTATATGTGCAGCAGCAAGTAATTATCATAACCAACTGACTCACAAAGGAAATATAAGGGCCATAGAGTACGAATAAATCACACATGCAAGAACGAGAATGGTGTTGACTTCCTACGGATTCCACGCACGAGTTGAAAAGCACCTATCCGCTTACTCGAGGAAGCGTGAAGTCATGCGAAGTGGAACATGACGAAATTGGTCACGTACGAGGTTGAGGGGAGAGCAGTAAGAATGGACTTACTCCTCAGCGCCATTAGTCCCCAATAGAGTGTAGACAGAGGATTGAAGGTAATGAATCCTAAATCCCTACATGAAGTTCCTGCAAATTAGATGAAACAAAGAAGTATCAACAAAAGGACTCGACGATGTGGTACCTTGTTGATAAATAAAAAATGATGGAAAAATGGACCTAATGATGTGGTACCATGTTGATAAAAAGAAAATGAGGGACGAATGGACCCGATGATGTGGTACCTAAACCCAAGACGAAAACAATTGATGAATATTATGCATTAAGCATGTAGATTTGCATTTAGGCTATTTTGAACATGAAATGATTATTAGTAATTAAAATAATAGAAAATATTTTTTTAAGAGAAAATAGTATACTAAACATTAGCATACATCCAACTCGACTTGAACCCACAAAAATAGAAACTAGATTAAAGCATCAGGGGGGAAGACTTGAGTAAATATAGGAATTTAGGTGCACTTCTTAGGAATATGAAACATGGCTAGGTGAGGTAATTATATTTAAATGTCTAGAAAATTATGCATTTTTGCATGAAGCAACATTTGTCGCAGAGAATTTTCCTATTTAAGGAAGGAAAGAGGAAAGGGGAAGGACACCCTACTGTTGTATGGTCACCGTAATGGTGAAGAGACATTGATTTGATTCTATTGTGAGTTTTCCAAGGGATCTTGGTAGGGGGTAATCCCACTTATGGATCTCTGGTTTATGTGTGTGAGCTCTACGGATCCATTGCTCGTGGGTTCGGGAAGAAGAAGAGTATTCCTAAAATTGGTAGGGTCGTCAACCGAGTGGTCAGTTGGACATTAGCATTCAGACATTGGATTGTGAAAACAACGACTCCTCCTTCGACAACGGAATCGACCTACGACTGACAGGTATATTATTCCATTTGTACTTGTTGAGTTATATTTTTGAGTAAATTTTTCAGTTTTCTATGATTGGTAATATCGAAACTGTTTTATATTATTTTGTAAATTATTTAGATAGTCTTTTGGGAGGGCCCAAGAAATGGGGTCCCTACACTATATGAGTGTAGCTCATATAGTTGAATAAATTGATCATACACCATTCAATCATGATTTGAATAAATTGATCATTGAAATCATGTCAACAAATATAATCTCTTTGGGATTAATGATACTGGTTATGGTTGGTACTAAAACTAAAAATAAAGGGTATTGCTTATTTGGAAATAGTATTTTTTTTTAAATTTCCCACAGTTGTCGGAAATCTGACGATCATTCCAAAGAATCCGACGACTTTTCCATACCACCGACGACAAATATCCTCGGGCTTTCTCTTTTGTCTGTGGGTATTTGTGTTGGATATTCGATGGCACTCTGGTCGGATGTCTGACCTCTGAGAAAGTAACTTAGGTCGGATATTTGACCTAAAGTTGGTCGGATATCCGACATTCTATAAAGTAATATGTGTCGGATATCAGACGCCCATGAGGTCGGATATTCGACCTCAAGGTCGGATATCCGACCTACTGTAAAGTAATATAAGTTGGATATTTGACGACCGTGTGGTCGGATATCCGACCTCCCAGAAAGTAATTGTGGTTGGATATCCGAACTGTATATTGAAAGAATTGTAGTCGGATATCCGACGAGATATTCTTGTTGTCGGATATCCTCCAAAGTTGAATCGACGTTTTAAAAAAGAGAGGTTTGTCAGATTGTCGACAGCGTGATGTCGAAAATGGAACATATATGGCATCAGATTTTGGGCTCAGATTTGCTTGTGGTTGATAGAACTTGTACATTTAACTTTAAAATTGCTAGTAGCTTGGAATTTGTTACATGGAAATTAACAAATTGAAAATTGCTAGTGACTTGAGACTTGGAGCTCACATGAGGCTATGCAAATAATTTTATATAATTCCTTATTATGGTAAGTTATACGAAAAAAATATAACTTATCCATACACTCATGCATATAAAAAGTTGGTACAAAAAAATTGTTTGTAACTTGAATTCAAAATAACTAAATATGTACATTTAACTTGAAGTTACATACATTTAGCTTGAGAATTGTTCCAAGTAAAGTTTGAAAATCAAGTATATGTATTTAACTTGATAATTTTTAATAAGTTGATAGAACTTGTACATTTAACTTTAAAATTGCTAGTAACTTGAAATTTGTTACATGTAAATTGACAAATTGAAAATTGCTAGTGACTTGAGACTTGGAGCTCACATGAGGCTATGAAAATAATTTTTTGTAATTCTTTATTATGGTAAGTTATAAGGAAAAAATATAACGTATCCCTACATTCATGCATATAAAAAGTTGATACAAGAATTGAAAATACTTTTAAAACAAGAAAATTGTTTGTAACTTGAATTCAAAATAACTAAATATGTACATTTAACTTGAAGTTGTACATTTAGCTTGAGAATTGTTCTAAGTAAAGTTTGACAATCAAGTATATACATATTTAACTTGATAATTGTTAATAAGTTGATAGAACTTGTACATTTAAATTTAAAATTTCTAGTAACTTGAAATTTGTTACATGTAAATTAAAAAATTGAAAATTGCTAGTGACTTGAGAAAAAATTGGTACAAGTATTGAAAATACATTAAAAACAAGAAAATTATTTGTAACTTAATTTCAAAATAACTAAATATGTATGTATCTTGAAATTGTACATTTAGCTTGAGAATTGTTAGTAAATTTTGAAAACCAAGTATATATTTAACTTGATAATTATTAATAACTTGATAGTTGTACATTGAACTTTAAAATTGCTAGTGACTTGAAATTTGATGTGGAAATTAACAAATTGAAAATTGTGTGTGAATTGAATTTTCCAACTAATACACAATTATCCATTTAACATGAAAATTGTTACAAATTTTGAAATATAAATAACATATATACTTACAATAAGAAAAAAAATTAACTTATCCCTACATTCATGCATAGAAAAAATTGATACATGAATTGAAAATACATTAAAAACAACATAATTGAATTTTCTAACTACTACATAATTATCACAATGTTCATTTTATTTGTTTTCATTGAATTTTACATCTATTACATAACTATCAAAATATTCATTTCGTTTGTTTTCAAATTGAATTTTCTAACTAATACATAACTATGACAATGTTCATTTCAAATAAAATGAGGTTAAGTTTAAATTAGACATTAATAGTTATTTCAATCAACAAATGTTGAGATTTGGAGCTCACATGAGGCTATACAAATATTTTTTTAACAAATAACAAAACAAGAATTGGAATGACATTTAGCTTGAAATTGTTAGTAACTTAGAAAATTGAAAATAGTTAAATATGTACATTTTAACTTGAAAATAGGGTCCAAGTGTACATTTAATTTGAAAATTGTTCCAATAACATTGGAAATTGTTTTTTTTTTTTTGTAAATAAACACAACTATATATTACTGCTTGTAAACAGAGTACATAGCTTGTCGCATATTTTTTAGACTGTCACAGAGCATTCCTGGCTGCGAGCAACCAAACAGGAATCCCTTTTCAAAAGTTTGCAAAAAAATGAATTGGACTATTCCCGGCTTAATATTCGCCAAACAAGAATTTTGACATAAACTTAGATGTTCAATTCCTATTTTAAACAACCTATCAAAAATACAGAAAACTACTAGACTTTGCAACAAAAAACCTGGTACACTGAGCATGACCAACAATGCAAATTTAGTTAATATTGACGACTAGAAGGCCCCTATCCATCAAATTTGTCTCCTGTTTGTAGGCATTGGGCTCACTCGGAGTCTCTATCTGCACCCCAGCAACAACCGGTGGAGTTCTGGTGCCGTCACCTACCATATTTCCTGGTTCCTCGTCCCCTTTCTTCTTAACAACAAACTCCATGCCAATTTTCTTGGCAATAGCATCAATCTTGGCATGCATAATTCGGTTATCCATATTATGGATCTTCCAAGCCTGCACAGGCTTGGCATCCCCTTAGTCCTTGTTATATTCCTCCATCAACACATTAGCAAGAAGGTTCTTTGTGACCCAATAAGTCATCAGGGTCCTCTCATAGAGGGAGGCACGTCCTGTAGTATGGCCCGAGTCCATCACCCACTCTGTCGCCTCCTCGAAAATCTCTTCCCGAGGGATAGTCCTGACCTCATGCCACAGAACCGGCTCAGTTGCCTCGACTTCCTCTTGGACAGCCTACGGGATACGACCACGAAAGAAAGAAGCGGAAGCCTGAAGACGAGCTCTAGTTGAGGCCCACGTTACTCTGCCACCTTTAACATTTCCCTGCCCAGAGGAGTCCCCAGCCTCCAAAATCTATGACCCTTCCTAGCCAGATGGAGTGCAACCCTTATAGCGACGGGAAGGAGCCATGACAGAGGGAAATATGAAATCTGGTGTTCTAGCTCTCATAAACCACCCTTGCTCCAGCTTACAGAAATTCGCAGAACACACAATGTACCCACACAAAATCCTATGGCCCGAGACGCAGATGCCTTGGTTGATGAACCTCCTCCATTTAAGGACCTGAACCGAAATAATTGAAGCATCTGTGATGAGATAGCCAACCCGCGGGAGGTACAGGATGTCCTACTGCATCATTAATAAAACCGCTACCTAGATCATTGAAAAGCCAGGTCTGGTACTCCACAATCTCCCACCACCTTGTTCATTCATATTACCTCACCTTAATATGCCTTCGGCCTTAAAATATGACATGACCATTTGTACAAGAGACGTCATGCAAAATCATGACGAGTTCAGGCGCGTGGCTGCCCACGCATAGCACTGTCAGACCTCCTTTCATTCTTCGATGTGGTGGCCACCTGTATCCTATGTTGTCTCTGGCCCATCACATCCAGTTCCGCCAGGTGGTAGCAGATTCTTTTCCAGTTTTCATCTGGGAAATCCGCCACAGAGCCAGAAGCCAAGTGGACGCCAGCATTAATCCCCTGATTGGCTAAGAGGTCCGCCACTTTGTTGGCGTCCCTCTTAACGTGGGAAAATGATATGGCATTATGGGTGGTGAGTAATGCCTTCAGATTCTCCATCCTGGATAGCAGGCGTCAACTGGAAGAGACTTTCGCAGGGGTTTGTCCGTGTTGGAGTTTCTTAGCCATCTGAATCAGAATTTGAGAGTCACCCTGAATAATAGAAGGGAACCAAGCCTCAGAAAGGATCAACCTCAAACCCTAAAGAATACCTTCAAGCTCAACTGAGTTATTGGAATCATGACCAATGTATCCAAAATTGTTTTTTTGAATGACCCTCGCGTTGTTTCTGCAAACCCCACCGAACCCTGCAGGACCTGGATTTCCCCGCGATGCCCCATGGAAATTGATCTTAAACCCTACTTGGCTTGGAGGAGACCAACTGGTTGGAATAAATGGGCGACACATTATCGTTTTCCTTCGTAGACCTGCCATATCTTCCTGGGTTAGACCCCATCCTTCAGCAATTCGAATGTCCTGCGCATTGAATTCTTTATCTTTCTCACTCCATTGCTGGCTCTGAATCGTTTCCTTCATGTTTCAAACAAGGTGTTTCCAAACTTCCTCCTCCCGTTGCTGCTTATACCTGAAGATACGATTATTCTGCTCCTTCCAGCTTTCCCATACCACCATCCCAGGGGAGAGTAACCAGAGAGTGGAGATAATTGGGTTTGAGAAAGCTTTCAGGTCCCAAGATCTAAGCGTCTGATCAGGCTGCCCCCTGATACGATTGCTGCGTCTGAAAATAGAGGCTCCTCTATACCATAACGAAGAAGAAAAGTGACAAGAATTCAGAAGGTGACCCATGGTCTCTTCGTGGTTATGAGAAAGAGGACATCGAGAAGGTCCCATGATGCCCCGCTTCCTCAGGTTCTCACAGGTCAGAATCCTACCCCAAATAACTAACCAACAAAACAATGAGATTTTGGGCCAAATTTTCATGGTCCAAATTTTCCCCCATATTTTATCCACCTCCTCATTGGTTTGGGTGCAGATATTGTAGGCCTCCTTAATGCTGAATAGCCCCTTCTGAGTATGGCCCCATCTAATTTTATCATTCCCCGGGTTTCACCTGATGAATTGTTCTTGAAGTAATCTATTAAAGGATGAGACCAATTCCTCTTATGAGGTGGTATCCCATTGCTCTGCGTCCCTCCATTTTTGATATCCTTCCTGAGCCTTGGGTTCCCAGTAATTCCCAACCTTTATCTTTCCTGCAGCCATGCCCTGGACCCTTATGGGCTACCATCTGGGATCATCACCCAGTTTGGGTAACTGGTTCCATGAATCTTCCCAAAATTTTGCATCCAACCCATTTTGGATTTCCCAGAAGCTGTGATCCTGGACCACCTTTCTCCCCTGATATGCTTTATTCCATATGTGGGAGCCCTGCTTTTCTTCATTAAATCTGATAAGCTGACTTCTCTCTTTATCCCGAGCATACTCAACATGCCAGAGTCGCGCCCATGGTTCACTATCATGAGTGCACCATCTCCACTAGATTTTGGCTCTGTAGACCTCACTCAAAATTGCTGGATCCCGCAGACCCAAACCACCCTGGATCTTGGGACGACAAATGGTATCCCAATTTACTAGAGCAAATTTTGATTTCTCATTCCTTCCTCCCCACAAAAAGGTTCTCTGCATACCTCAGATCTCTTTCAAAATTGTTTTGGGGGACGAAAGCATGGAAAATAAGTAAACTGGCATCTCTTGGAGGACAACTTTGACAAGCACCAACCTACTAGGGAGGTTCAGTGGCCGTAAAGTCCAACTATTTAGTTTCCTTTTCAACCTATCTAGCAGATCCTTGCAAGACACGTTTCGAATCATACCTTCATTTAAAGGAACACCAAGATACTTGGTCGGGAAAGATCCCCGGTTGAAACCAAGAATTCTCAGAATGTTGCGTTGCGTTGGAGCTGGAGTGTTGAGGAAAAAGACCTGAGACTTACCAGGATTGACTTCTAGTTCTGAAGCCTTCGCAAACTGAACTAGGCAGTTTTTGAAGGTCCTTGCCTCTTGGAATGAAGGGTGCCCCATGAGCATAGTATTGTCCACAAACTGCTGGTGAGTTTGTTTCTCCATACCAGCATGCAACTGAAGACCCCGAATCCCCCCATTAGCCACTTGGTCCTGCAAGAGTTTACTGAGACCTTCAGCCATAAGAATGAAGAGAAAGGGGGGGAGAGGATCCCCTTGTCTGATTCCCCTGGAGGATTGAAGAATTCTGGTAGGAGAGCCATTTAGAAGAATGGAGAAGAACGGAGTAGAAACCAAATTCATAATCCAATCCACCCATACCCTGCAAAAGCCAAAAGCCTCCAGAATTCCCCGCATGTACTGCCAACTTATCTTATCATAGGCCTTGGCTATATCGAGCTTGATAAGCATTCCATGTCTCGTACATATTTTGAGGGAATGCATAGTCTCTTGAACAAGTATGATACCATCAACAATTTGACTCCCTTCCACAAAGCCAGATTGTTCCGAGCTGATCAGCAAGGGGAGAATGGGTTTAAGCCTGTTGGAAATCACCTTGGTGATTAACTTATAAACCACATTGCAGAGGGCTATTGGTCTGAATTTTCCTGGAGTATCAACACCATATTCCTTGGGGATAAGAGAAAGGAAAGTGGCATTCAAGGCTTTTAGCACTCCCCCACACCACCTTGATTCTTCCACAATTAAGTGGACCTCAGACTTAATAAGATCCCAGAAGAAATGAAAGAAGTGGGAGGTAAAACCATCTGGTCTCGGTGCCTTACCTACAACCATTTGATTCATAGCATCCTCAACCTCCTGCAGGGATATAGGCTTCTTTAACATCTCATTCTACTCTTGACTGACCAACCTAGGGATAAGGTTGGTAATTCTGGAGATGTCCTGGCTGCAATCCAATCTGTCTTCTTTGAGGATTAGTTCAAAGTGGTGGACTAGTTCATCGGCTATGCTCTCTCTGTTGTCCAGAAATTCCCCATTAGCTAATCCGAGCTTAAGGATTTTAGATCTATGTCGGTTTTGAATGACAGTGTTGTGAAAGAATTTTGAGTTCCTTTCACCCTCCTGTAACCATCGGACTCGCGACTTCTGCTTCCAATATGTCTCCTCTTGCCTCTCTCTAGCTTCTAATTGCTCCTTCAGGACTTGTTCCTTCTCTCTGAGGTCACCACTCCAGCCTTCAGCCATTCCCTTTGTCTTCAAGATTTCCATCTCCTCTATCAACTTCTTTTTATCCTAAAAGATATTACAAAAATCCTCCTTAATACAAGTCCGTATTTTTCCTTTCAGGATCTTCAGTTTTTGTTGGAATTGGTACATTATTGATCCCTCAGGGGGGACCATCTCCTACCACCACTTCCCCACCAAATCTTTGAAATCCTTGTGTTCCAACCAAAATTGCTCAAAACGAAAAGGTTTGAAAAGATTGCTATTGGTCATGTCCCAACCCAAATAGATTGGCCAATGATCAGAACCTGCCGCAGGGATAACACTGGCATTGACTTCACTAACCCCACATGCTATATACTCCGAATCCAAAAATCTGTCTAATTTGGACGCAACTAAATGATTGCCTCCTCTTTTATTATTCCATGTGAACCATCCATTCCCTGTTTCTACATCGATCAACGGGCCTTGACTAAGAAGATCCCTAAAAGCTTCTTGGTACCTATCTAGACTCCTTCTCCCGCCTTTCTTCTCTTCCAATGAAGAGATTAGATTAAAATCTCCCCCTACAATCCATGAACCGACCTGAGCCTGCCGGAAGATCCACGAGAGGAAGTTTAGAAATTGGTCTTTTAGGGGAGCAATGCTAGGGCCATACAGATTGACCAGAGAACCAGACCGACTAGAGTTATTGATCTGGAAATCACAAGATAGAGAGAACTGGTTTTCCCTCCAATTATTCACAGAGACTGCCCCAGGTTGCCAGAGGGTAGCAAGACCAATTGCGTATCCAGCTGAATCCACCACCATAACCTTGCACCCTTTCCACATTCTTTGGCCTAACTTATCAAGAGTAGCAGTAGAACATTTAGTTTCCTGAAGAAAAAGAATATCAGGCTTCTCCATTTTCACCTTTCTTGCTATTGCTTTAATTTTGTGGGGATGATTACAGCCCCTTATATTCCAGGATAACACTTTCATTGGGAAACTTGGTTTACAGCAGAAAATGCCGCTTTATAGACATGTACTACCCAGATTCAATAAGCATTACTCCAATCTCCGCTATTCTCTGTCTATTGGGTTTCCTGCCTCGCTTCAGATCTCCAACTAGGGATTTCCTCTTATTCCCCATTTGGGATTCAACACGAATGCCCAGCTTTTGACTAGCTCTGGTCTTGATGATTGCATCCTGGAGGAGTTCCAGTTGTCTCCTGGATACATACCCTTCTCCCTTCTTTTTTTCACACTCTCTTTCCAACTCATCCAGGTCTAGTTCTCCCAAATCTACTTCCTCTTCCCCATCTTCCTCCATAGCTATTGTCACATCTTCCTGTGCTGCGACCGAGATCACTGTTTCCAAAGTTTCAACTATTCCAACTGCCTCTTTTTACTTGTCTTTGTTTCGGATCTCACCTTCCTCATTGACTTCTTCCAGGATCTGAAACGAGTTTTTACTGATAGCCCCATTTTCGGTCCTCTCCTTCCCTTTCCTTTGGTTTCCCCCCGAACGAGGTTTCCTTCGGTTGCAGATTTGGGTAAACCCCTCCTTGTCTTTTTTCCCCTCCTGATCAACTTGGGAGAGAGGCTTTGCCTGGGAATTAAAAGGACAGTTTCTCCCAAAATGGCCATATTCATGGCAAGTTCTGCATCGAAAGGGTAACTGTTCGTAGTCCAGAGGTTGGATCCATTCTTCATCTTCCCATGTCAGAGTAATGGCTTCTGGGAGTTCCTTTGACAGGTCCATATAGACACAGATTCGAGCACAAGCAGTGTACCTTTGTTTCCTAGTCTTTTCCTCCACCTTGATGAATTCTTCGATGGTATTACCAATGTCCCGCAAAATTTCTGGGTCCCAAAATTCACAAGGTAGCGAGAACAGCCTGATCCATACTGGAGCAACCTTCATGTCCTCCGTTTCTGGGTTAAAACGTTCCTTCCATGGTCTAAGATACAAACCAACAGAAAAAAAGAAATAGCCCCCCCCCTCCAGTACCTTGTCTTTATCTTCCACATTGAAGAAGATGATAGTGAAGAAACCCTTGGCACCTAGGTTTAGGTCGTATTCTCCTCGCGGGTTCCAAGTACTCTTTATCCACCTGATCATATCTTTTTCCCGTGGCCAAAGACCAATAAACTTACCAATCAAGGCTGTCTCCTTCCACAATTCCACCTTCTCCCGTACTTTTTCTGCACGGATCTGTAGTGCCGGGATCGCAGAGGATTTCGGGAGACATCCTCCCGGACCCAACCTCCTATGCAGTCCACGATCCATAGGGCCATGACTATTTGAGCCAGTATCGCGGGGGATCCCCGCTGTCGGCATGCCCTCAGATCGAAGGCCTGGGGCTGTCAACCCAGGGCTCGCCGTGAGGGCGTAACCCCCCTGCTCGCGCTGTTTCCGCCGGCCGCTTCAAGAAAACCCGAGACCCCTCACCTTCGCGACAGTGCCGCTAACTACGCCCACGTAGCACATTGAAAATTGTTAGTCACTTGAAAATTATTCATTTAACATGAAAATTGTTACAAATTTTGAAATATAAATAACAAAGTTATGAAATAAATAAGAATCTCATTACAAACAAATAGTAAATAAATTAGATTGTGAAATAGTTAATTTTTTTTAAACTGTTACTAATTTTGTAGTCTAAATTACAAATTGTTAAAAATCTTATTACAAACAAAATATAGTAAGGTTAAAATGAAAAAAAGAAGATAGTATTTATAACAAATTATAGAGAAAGATAAAATGTGAACTTTAAATTAGGAAGGATGTAATTAAAAAATTTACCTTGTTTGTCAGCCTCCATTGGAATTTATTGCACCAAATGTGCATCTTCTTCTTCTCTCATTCTTTCTCTATTCTTCTCACGCTCTTCATTGTCGTTTTGTTGACGAGCATGCTTGCTTTATTGTTTTAGTTTGCTCTCCCTCAAACTACAATGAAAACAAACAAATAATTCTTCAATTTGTTATAACAAACAACAATATGTTAATATGAAATTGAACAACAATAATACTTCTTACATGTCTAATGAACTCTAATTGAACAACATCAAATTCACATAGCTCTAATTGAAAGTAAACTAACAATGATTTAAATAAGTGTTGTTTGGCAATTTTTTTATTATTATATAGAGGTTGCTTGTTGTTTTTGCGTGGAATGGTGGTTGGAAACATTAATTGTCCAACTCCTTTCTCGGGTTTTTTTTTTAATGTTTTTTACATAAACAAATCCTCGATTGAGGCTTTTTTACGAAACCTCGATATATCTGCAAACAAAATTACCAACAAATACGTTTTGTTAGATATTATTAAAAACTAAACTAAAATTAACTCCAAACTAACCAAAAATAAAACAGAAGTTTAAGTTTCAATATGGTGAAATTCAAATCTCCAGGATTATCAGTTTTCGATGATCTATATGGTAGACTTGTCCTTTAATATCTTCTTATCATACTGAAGTATCTTCCTTTGCAGAGAAAATATTATGATAGAGCATCTTTGATGGCCAGTGGGTCGATGAGTTAGCGTGATGCTCGGCGTTTCTCTATCAACTGTACATTGATCAACTGTACATGCAGATATGGTAGAATCCCTCTATCAACTGTACATGCAGATATGGTAGAATCCCTCTTCAATGAACTCTTTCCGAATCAAACCTTGACACGTTATTTTCAACCTTGACACGTTAGAATCCCTCTTCAATGAACCACGAGGAGTATATATATATATATATATATACCAATTTTCTGATAGTGCTTAACAAAACTACAGAGAATAAAATCTCATAAAGACTTTTCAGCACAATTGATTGTCTTAACTCCAAAGTTACACGGTTCTTCTTCTACATGCTCGAATCCCCCGGGAGAAAAACAAAGAAAGTTCTAAGAATCATTTACAGAATTTTCTAGAGTGTCTTTCCCCTGGCAACGTCTCCCTTTCTTGTGCAAACCAAGTTACATACAGAAACAATATACAAAAAAAATAG
Organism: Larix kaempferi; assembly: GCA_027924585.1. Lineage (NCBI taxonomy): Eukaryota > Viridiplantae > Streptophyta > Pinopsida > Pinales > Pinaceae > Larix > Larix kaempferi. Next base: position 5,074,225 of record BSBM01000872.1, read on the forward strand.
AAATTCTTTCTGTAGAGTGAGACAATAGACAAATAGAAACTGAACCGACTCTCATTGCTAGCCGCAACTTGAAAAAACGTGTCTAAAGACCCTGACATATCTCCGAGATGCTTCGCTTTTTTGAGGAAATTGCACACGGCTCAACTAAACTAAATATCTGCAAACAAAATTACCAACAAATATCTGCAAACAAAATTACCAACAAATACGTTTTGTTAGATATTATTAAAAACTAAACTAAAATATTATGATAGAGCATCGTTGATGGCAAGTGCGTCGATGAGTTAGCGTGATGCTCGGCGTTTCTCTATCAACTGTACATTGATCAGATGATAACCGTCATCCTTCTTCTCTGCAGATATGGTAGAATCCCTCTTCAATGAACTCTTTCCGAATCAAACCTTCACACGTTATTTCAACCAACACTTAATATCCAACGAGCTGTGGAGTTGGCTTGCTTTTCTATATTTAACCCTAAACATTTTCCTTTTATCCAGGCTGTCGTTTCCCATTGCTCTTAATTATTTCATCCACGTGAGAGATCAAAATAATCTTCTTCTCTTTTAAATCTAGTTGCATGGTGAAATATATGATACTTGATAATGTGACAAGCTGAAGTGATGCCAATCTTTTGGGTTGAAATATTTGAACAACGACCTCTTTTAATGTTGCGATTTTGATATGCACAATCTCAAAAAATCAAGATAGATTGAAATTTCTTCAAACAAAGATGCACAATCTCAAAAAATCAAGATAGATTGAAATTTCTTCAAACAAAGACATGTAATCAACTCAACGAAAATCAATTAAGAGCATGCAATCATTGACTTGCAATAAGGAATCAAGAGAGTCAAACGACCAAAGTCACCAAATCTTTAACCCATGAAGGATATGTGAAAGAGCTAGCAAACAAAAACCAGCTATCAAAGATCGAGAAAAAGAAACCATCAAACCATCGACTAAGGCAAACAAGACATACCAAAAGCAATTTAAAAGCTATGTATTTACAAAATTTACAATGGGGGATCCTTTATTTTGCACAAATAAAGGGGAGTTGTTGGGGTGCCAACACGCACAAACGCACAAGTGTGCAAAATGCGATTGAAATATTCATTGGTCAGTTTCGAAAAATAATAATAAATATAATTTTTCGAGGAAAATTAAAAGAAAAATATGTACACACTAGTGCATTCAGTCTAGATCATGTTCACATATTTCATTTTTTTTAATTATTACATTAACATTAAATTATTTTGCACACACACAAGCCACTTGTTAATTGCTCTTCAAATTTTAAAGGACACACGTTTCATTAAATGAAAATTTGACACGATAAATGACATTGGTATGTTTTTAAAAAATATCATTGAAAAGCCAACATAATTCTCTACATTTCGTTGTTTAACCGCATGTAAAAATTCATATGAAAAATATGAGTTTCGAGGGATTCAAGTTAATATATGGGTAAAATTTCCATTTTTCATCGCCATATTCGGCCAAAAAGAGTTACCCATCTTCATGGATTCACCCAAATATGTCACAATCATTTATTAAGTATATATTAAATTCCAAATTCCAACGCAATATTACAGTACTTCCAAATAATCGGCCACACTATTACATTTTTAACAATAATGGTGACACATGTGGTAATTTTTATATATTTATTTAAATAAGTTTTAACATTGAACATTTAATTTCAATTAATTCATGGTTAATAATTATTTATTACTAAACTAATGTTTTCCCAATCACTAATTGTTACTTAATTAACTAGTGTCACATTCCATAATCATACCTTAGTTATAATTAAGACTTAATTAATATGTATTAATCAAGTTAATCATCACCTTATTAATACTAATTAACATTTTTAATACAGAATTGATATTAATCGCTCCAAGTTAATAGTAATCTAATTGATATTACAATTACCATTATCATTTTAAGCCAAGGTCTTAAACTAATTAAGATAAGTAATACTTATTTAATCATTTAATACCCAATCACTTCAATTAAAAATTAAGTTAACTGTAGCTTTATTAACATTGTTAACCATCATTAACATTTATTGACCAAGTTATTAACCAACATGTTGACCCTTAACTCACATCATTAGCATCAATTCACCTTTATTGACCATAATTAATAATTAACCCTAGGCATAATTAACTAACCATTCATTTATACTTGATGTATTAGTTTTATTTCACATCTAAGCAAGTAATAATAATTATAAAATGATCGTTCATAACCACAATGCATCCAAGTGAAGTTTGATATTATAATAATAATTCATACAACATAGGTAGACGAGTTATGTAAGCGTAGTCGATGCTTACATAAATCGTGTAGGTACACTAATAGTACTTAACCACACAACATTCATAATCACACAAGTTATTGTTTGTTGATGCCTACTTAAACATGAATCACAATGTTTGATTAATTTACTAAGTAAATCTTATTAATTCATGAAACAATTACAAGTTACTTAGTTACAACACATGTTTCACAAGGGTTCTCAACATACATAGTTAATCAAGTTTCCTTCCGAACTTCATGATACTTCTATCTACCTACATCGTCTATCTAATTCACAACTAACTTCCACATCCTATCCTTGCTCTGCTTGACTGCCCTGAAGTGTCATGCCATGACCGACTCCATTTAGAACCCGTTAGCGGAAGTGTCGACTAAATCGACCAATCTTCCCCAACAGGAACCCATCGGTCATCATCACACACCTTGGGGAGTGTGTCGTAGCACAACCCTCCAATGACTCTAGGTTTCAGGGATAAACGGTGGGTGATTCCTCCCCCCCCTAATGGAACAAGGGTTTATGTCTATACTGACATAGTGACTACTTTGCGACTGTGTACTCTAGTTTTTTCATTGATTAACCAATTTGGGCGGTTGAGTTTCCTGAAACCCCACACCTACCCATACATCATGATAACAATACAATAATAATGCTAAACAAATAATGCATCACTTGCATACCATTTATCTTTTGGAATCCATGTCCTTGAGGTACTCCCACCTCGTATGATCTAGCTACCACTTATCCCTTAACCTGTAGGTTAGTCTCCAAACACACGATCGAGAATGTCATGCTATCATTGACATGTATATACATTTCATTACTAAGGAACAATAATGAAAATAGTTTATATGTACCATGCACCTGGTATCATATCTATCCATTCAACATAAAACTTTTAACTTTTTTATCCATGTACCCCATCATTTAGTAAATTTGCATATTAGATACATAATCAAAACATGAATATAATTCATAACATTAACATCACACACGCACACACACACACACACACACACATATATATATATCTCAACAAAATAATAGAACCGTATGTCCACCGTGTCATCAAATTGATGAAGTCTCACAATAATAAGCAAATACAACATATAATGATAGTTAATGTAATAAAGTCAAAACAGAGCTATACATACACCCACCCTTCAGGAAAATTCATCCCGAAGTTATGATCAAAATAGTGTGGGAAAATCACGACGCATGGTCTCTGTGTCCTCCAAGGTAGCAAAAATTGGGCTATAGTTGTCCCACTGGACCTTAAATTGGTCCACCAAACGGTGTTTGAGTTGTCTAACCCCATGGTCCAATATACATAATGGTTCGACCCTGATGGTCCCCTTGTCCGAAACCTTCAGTTCCTTACAATTTATTTTATGAGACTCATCGGCTATATAATGTCGTAAAACAGATACATGAAAAACATTATGAGTTTTATGAAAATGAGGTGGCAGTGCAAGACGATACGCGACAGGTCCAACCTTGTCCAAAATTTCAAAGGGCCCTATGAATCGTGGTGACAACTTTGTCCCTTTCTCAAACCAGATGGTACTTTTACTAGCCCTGATGCATATGAACACTACATCCTCTACCTTATAGTTTCAGTCAAACCTATACGCATCATCATAGCTATTTTGTCTATCATGGGCTTCCTTTAATCGTTGTCTAATCTGAATAACCTGTTCTTCCATCTCCTGAGTCAAATCGGGTCCTATAATCACTCGATCCTATAAACTTTCCCAAATCAATGGTGTTTTCCATGGCCTTCCATATAATTCTTGATAAGGTGGCATTCTGATCGAGTTGTGGTAACTATTGTTGTAATCAAATTTTACTAAAGGTAAAATTATTTTCCCAATGGGTCTGTTGATCCATAACATACATCCTAAGCATGTCCTCCATCACCTTATTCACTTTTTTTGTTTTCCCATCTGTCTCTAGGTGGTAAGTTGTGCTTAGGTTCAATTGAGTTCCTAAGGCTGATTGCAAACTTGTCCAAAACTTGGACGCAAACTTGGAATCCCTATCTGAGATAATCTTCTTGGGAAACCCATGGAGACGACCACTTTACTTATGAATACAAGAGTTACATCCGTCACGTCATAGTTATCCTTAACTGGAATGAAGTGATCATTTTTGGTCAATTTATCAATGATGACCATAATGACATCATGCCTATGAGAGGTAAGAGTCAATACAACCACAAATTCCATGGAGATAGTCTTGCCGGGTAATGATGATCAACTTTTACCTGTTGACACTCAAGGCACTTAGCGATGAATTTGACCACATCCTATTTCATTCCTGCCCACTACATCCCATCCATCATGAAAGGGTGAGGGAACGAAGTCACCACTACATCCCTGAGTCGAAATCACTGTCGTGAGTCGCGAATAAGACACTATGTCTTAGGTTAGGTGCGGTGTTGCATCGTCCTCACGTCTTTGGCAGTCACTAATGATTGCACCTACTGCTAGGGTCACACTCAGCGTGATCCCTTGCATGAAACCTACTATGTCATTCAATTTCTCAAATTGGATTTAAATCGATGCGGCTTGTAACCCGTAACCAAACTCAAGCTAAATTTGTAATTTAAAACTATAGTGTTAATTATCGGTTAATTAATTACATATTTTAATCCTAACTTAATATTAAACATTACTTTATGTATAATGATCAACCTAACAGATAAGCAATTAAATAATTAACTTAATTAATTATTTAAACAATATAATAATTAAATCAAATATAATTATTAAAAACTAAACTAAAATATTATGATAGAGCATCGTTGATGGCAAGTGCGTCGATGAGTTAGCGTGATGCTCGGCGTTTCTCTATCAACTGTACATTGATCAGATGATAACCGTCATCCTTCTTCTCTGCAGATATGGTAGAATCCCTCTTCAATGAACTCTTTCCGAATCAAACCTTCACACGTTATTTCAACCAACACTTAATATCCAACGAGCTGTGGAGTTGGCTTGCTTTTCTATATTTAACCCTAAACATTTTCCTTTTATCCTGGCTGTCGTTTCCCAGTGCTCTTAATTATTTCATCCACGTGAGAGATCAAAATAATCTTCTTCTCTTTTAAATCTCGCTGCATGGTGAAATATATGATACTTGATAATGTGACAAGCTGAAGTGATGCCAATCTTTTGGGTTGAAATATTTTAACAACGACCTCTTTTAATGTTGCGATTTTGATACCCACAATCTCGTGATGATACTTGAGGATGACGTTTTAAACTCCCACTAACTTTGCTTCCCTTTTGCATTTTAATAATTTTCTAATGCAAGATAAATTTATGCTAGAGAAAAGAGATTTTATGATGCATGATGAAGTGGTAATGGGATATCCCAAGATAAAGATGCCATGGTGTAATTAAAAAAAAGATTTCTGCAAGAAATGCATGGTATTAAACTCCTTCAAAGATGTATTTAAAAGAAAACAACTTTTAATAAACTCCTTAAAAGCAATGAAATGTTTAATAAACTCCTTAAAAGCAATGGTAATTTAAAAAGTTCCGACCTTTGCTTACATATGGAAACCATTAGTCATGAATATATTTGAATATGAAAAGAATTAGCTTTTGATAATGAACTTGTCAAATCTCATTACATAATTCAATCCCTTTCATTAATTAAAATATGTCTTATAAAGGATGTGAAGGAGTTTATTAAAACATTATATTTAAGTGATAATGTTAAATGCATAAATTGCACAAGTAGTATGGATGCCAGAGCTAAATTAAAATTTTGATTAAATAAAACCAAAACAAATCAAATTAAATTAATCTAGAATGCTCCAATTCAAAAGGTAATCCTAATTTAAGAGAAAAAATATTGTAAAGTGAAGGGATTTAATAGGATGTATTTGTTTTTTTGGAATGAAAAGAGAGAACTTAGTCACATAATTATGGAAATACATTTCTTGAACCTTAGATTATTTAATTTATAAAAATTGAAAAGCTTTTAAAAGCAGAAGATTGACAAAGGTCAAGAATGAAGAGTGTAATATAAAGTATAAGTTCTTTCTATAAAAAGTTAAATAAAGTAATTGGCTAAATTTAACTCATTTAAGCCATAAGAAATTTTGATGATTTATTTATCTATTATTTTTGTAATCATATTAGAGGATTAAAGACAAAAATTTAAATATAGATCCTCAAATACCACCTTAAAAGTTATTATGAAAAATCATCATCTCAACAAAATGATATTAAGCCCAAAAATGAAACCAAAACTTCAATCCCATTCCTTAATCATATATTATTTCATGACATGGATCAGAATCTCAAAATTGGCATTTCAATTAGGATAGTTTGATTTTCCAATGTTTTCATTCATTCATCTATGCATTGAATGATAATAAATTAGCGAGGCTTATAAAAAAATCAAGATAGATTGAAATTTCTTCAAACAAAGACATGTAATCAACTCAATGAAAATCAATTAAGAGCATGCAATCATTGACTTGCAATAAGGAATGAAGAGAGTCAAACGACCAAAGTCACCAAATCTTTAACCCAAGAAGGATATGTGAAAGAGCTAGCAAACAAAAACCAGCTATCAAAGATCGAGAAAAAGAAACCATCAAACCATCGACTAAGGCAAACAAGACATACCAAAAGCAATTTAAAAGCTATGTATGTACAAAATTTACAATGGGGGATCCTTTATTTTGCACAAATAAAGGGGAGTTGTTGGGGTGCCAACACGCACAAACGCACATGTGTGCAAAATGCGATTGAAATATTCACTGGTCAGTTTAGAAAAATAATAATAAATATAAATTTTCGAGGAAAATTAAAAGAAAAATATGTACACACTAGTGCATTCTGTCTAGATCATGTTCACATATTTCATTTTTTTTAATTATTACATTAACATTAAATTATTTTGCACACACACAAGCCACTTGTTAATTGCTCTTCAAATTTTAAAGGACACATGTTTCATTAAATGAAAATTTGACACGATAAATGACATTGATATGTTTTTAAAAAATATCATTGAAAAGCCAACATAATTCTCTACATTTCGTTTTTTAACTGCATGTAAAAATTCATATGAAAAATATGAGTTTCGAGGGATTCAATTTAATATATGCGTAACATTTCCATTTTTCATCGCCATATTTGGCCAAAAAGAGTTACTTATCTTCATGGAATCACCCAAATATGTCACAATCATTTATTAAGTATATATTAAATTCCAAATTCCAACGCAATATTACAGTACTTCCGAATAATCGGCCACACTATTACATTTTTAACAATAATGGTGACACGTGGTAATTTTTATATATTTATTTAAATAAGTTTTAACATTGAACATTTAATTTCAATTAATTCATGGTTAATAATTATTTATTACTAAACTAATGTTTTCCCAATCACTAATTGTTACTTAATTAACTAGTGCCACATTCCATAATCATACCTTAGTTATAATTAAGACTTAATTAATATGTATTAATCAAGTTAATCATCACCTTATTAATACTAATTAACATTTTTAATACAGAATTGATATTAATCGCTCCAAGTTAATCGTAATCTAATTGATATTACAATTACCATTATCATTTTAAGCCCAAGGTCTTAAACTAATTAAGATAAGTAATACTTATTTAATCATTTAATACCCAATCACTTCAATTAAAATTTAAGTTAACTGTAGCCTTATTAACATTGTTAATCATCATTAACATTTATCGACCAAGTTATTAACCAACATGTTGAACCTTAACTCACATCATTAGCATCAATTCACCTTTATTGACCATAATTAATAATTAACCCTAGGCATAATTAACTAACCATTCATTTATACTTGATGTATTAGTTTTATTTCACATCTAAGCAGGTAATAATAATTATAAAATTATCGTTTATAACCACAATGCATCCAAGTGAAGTTTGATAGTATAATAATAATTCATACAACATAGGTAGACGAGTTATGTAAGCGTAGTAGATGATTACATAAATCGTGTAGGTACACTAATAGTACTTAACCACACAACATTCATAATCACACAAGTTATTGTTTGTTGATGCCTACTTAAACATGAATCACAACGTTTGATTAATTTACTAAGTAAATCTTATTAATTCATGAAACAATTACAAGTTACTTAGTTACAACACATGTTTGACAAGGGTTCTCAACATACATAGTTAATCAAGTTTCCTTTCGAACTTCATGATACTCCTATCTACCTACATCGTCTATCTAATTCACAACTAAATTCCACATCCTATCCTTCCTCTGCTTGACTGCCCTGAAGTGTCATGCCATGACCGGCTCCATTTAGAACCCGTTAGCGGAAGTGTCGACTAAATCGACCAATCTTCCCCAACAAGAACCCACCAGTCATCATCACACACCTTGGGGAGTGTGTCGTAGCACAACCCTCCAATGACTCTAGGTTTCAGGGATAAACGGTGGGTAATTCCTCCACCCCCTAATGGAACAAGGGTTTATGTCTATACTGACATAGTGACTACTTTGAGACTGTGTACTCTAGTTTTTTCATTGATTAACCAATTTGGGTGGTTGAGTTTCCTGAAACCCCACACCTACCCATACATCATGATAACGATATAATAATGATGCTAAACAAATAATGCATCACTTGCATACCATTTATCTTTTGGAATCCATGTCCTCGAGGTACTCCCACCTCGTATGATCTAGCTACCACTTATCCCTAAACTTGTAGGTTAGTCTCCAAACACACGATCGAGAATGTCGTGCTATCATTGACATGTATATACATTTCATTACTAAGGAACAATAATGAAAATAATTTATATGTACCATGCACCTGGTATCATATCTATGCATTCAACATATAACTTTTAACTTGGTATCCATGTACCCCATCATTTAGTAAATTTGCATATTAGATACATAATCAAAACATGAATATAATTCATAACATTAACATCACACACACACACACACACACACACACACACACACACACACATCTCAACAAAATAATAGAACCGTATGTCCACCGTGTCATCGAACTGATGAAGTCTCACAATAATAAGAAATACAACATATAATGATAGTTAATGTAATAAAGTCAAAATACAGCTATATATACACCCACCCTTCAGGAAAATTCGTCCCGAAGTTATGATCAAAATAGTGTGGGAAAATCATGACGCATGGTCTCTGTGTCCTCCAAGGTAGCAAAAATTGGGCTATAGTTGTCCCACTGGACCTTAACTTGGTCCACCAAACGGTGTCTGAGTTGTCTAACCCTATGGTCCAATATATATAATGGTTCGACCCTGATGGTCCCCTTGTCTGAAACCTTCAGTTCCTTACAATTTATTTTATGAGACTCATCGGCTATATAATGTCGTAAAACAGATACATGAAAAACATTATGAGTTTTATGAAAATGAGGTGGCAGTGCAAGACGATACACGACAGGTCCAACCTTGTCCAAAATTTCAAAGGGTCCTATGAATCGTGGTGACAACTTTGTCCCTTTCTCAAACCAGATGGTACTTTTACTAGGCCTGATCCATATGAACACTACATCCCCTACCTTATAGTTTCGGTCAAACCTATACGCATCAGCATAGCTATTTTGTCTATCATGAGCTTCCTTTAACCGCTGTCTAATTTGAATAACCTGTTCTTCCATCTCCTGTATCAAATCGGGTCCTATAATCACTCGATCCTATAACCTTTCCCAAGTCAATGGTGTTTTCCATGGCCTTTCATATAATTCTTGATAAGGTGGCATTCCGATCGAGTTGTGGTAACTATTGTTGTAATCAAATTTTACTAAAGGTAAAATTCTTTTCCCAATGGGTCTGTTGATCCATAACATACATCCTAAGCATGTCCTCCATCACCTTATTCACTTTTTTTGTTTTCCCATCTGTCTCTGGGTGGTAAGTTGTGCTTAGGTTCAATTGAGTTCCTAAGGCCAATTGCAAACTTGTCCAAAACCTGGACGCAAACTTGGAATCCCTATCTGAGATAATCTTCTTGGGAAACCCATGGAGACGATCACTTTACTTATGAATACAAGAGTTACATCCGTGACGTCATAGGTATCCTTAACTGGAATGAAGTGATAATTTTTGGTCAATTTATCAACGATGACCAATGACATCATGCCTATGAGAGGTAAGAGTCAATACAACCACAAATTCCATGGAGATAGTCTTGCCGGTTGGTGATGATCAACTTTTACCTGTTGACACTCAAGGCACTTAGCGATGAATTTGACCACATCCTGTTTCATTCCTGCCCAACAGAAGAGTTGCTTCATGCCCACTTACATCTTCTATACGCCTGGGTGCGCACAATAAACTGCTATGTGGGATTCCTTGAGTATATTTTCTCTAACATATCCCTCCTCGGGAATATACATCCTTCCTTGATATCGTAACAACCCATCCATTTCCAACTCATATCCTTCAAACTTAGGTTCCACCTGCTTCCCATTATGGAGCACTGACGAGACCTTTAGGTACCAACTAACCTTGATTAACTATCCCAATACTCTTTCCTTCAAATCAACTTTTAAGGGTATTAGGGAGAAAATCCTTGGTTTTCTGCTTAAGGCATCAGCTACCACATTCTCCTTCCCTTTGATGTATGAAATCCTGAAATCATACTCGCTCATAAATTCACTCCATCGCCTTTGCCTAGCATTTAGGTCTCTTTGAGTGAAGATATATCTCAATCTTTGGTGATCAGATTTGAGCTCAAAGCTTTGTCCAACGAGGTAATGTCTCCAAATATTTAAAGTTAACATCATGATAGCCAATTCTAAGTCATGGGTGGGGTAATTCTCTTCATGTCGTTTTAAATTCCTTGACACATAAGCTATTACCCCACCTTCCTGCATCAATACTGCACCCAAACCCTACCTCGAGGCATCTGTGCAAACTTTGAAGTCCTTATCCATATCTGGCACTCATAGGATCGACGCACTTGTTAGTAGTATTTTAAGCTTAGCGAATGCGACATCACATTCACCAATCCATTCATACCTGATGCCTTTACTATGTAAGGTAGTTATGGGTTTTTTATCTTTGAAAAACCTTCCACAAACCTTATATAGTACCTGAATAACCCCATGAAGCTTCTTAATTCATGCACATTTCTTGGCACAAACCAATCCATTATGGCCTTCACATTTTCAGGGTCCACTGAAATTCCCTCTCCGGAAATTATATGCCTTAGACAATGGATCTCCTTTTGATAAAAATATAACTTGGACAACTTACCATACAACTTATGCTCTCTTAAGCATGACAACACCATTTACAAGTGTTCCTCGTGCTCCCTTTCATTCTTGGAATATATAAGGATATCATCCAAGAATACTTGCACAAACCAATCTAAGTACTTTTGAAATAGACTATTCATGAGGCTCATGAATACAACTGGGGAATTGGTCAAACCAAAGGGTACCACTACAAACTCATACTTCCCAAACTGAGTTTGAAAAGGAGTCGTAGGTATATCACCTTCCTTAATTCGAGGTTGGTGCTAACCTGATCGCAAGTCGATCTTTGAGAAGATTGTTTCCCTTTCATTTGATCGAAGAGGTCATCAATTCGAGGTATCGAGTACCTATTCTTCACTATGGCTCTGTTCAAATCTCTGTAATCTATGCAAAGATTCAAGGAACCATCCTTATTCTTCACAAAAATTACTATTGCACCCCACAGTGAAATATTTGGTCTGATGAACCCTAGGTCTAGTAGTTCCTTCAACTACATTTGCAACTCACAAAGTTTTGGAGCCATCATCCTGTATGGTGTCTTTGATGTTGGCTCAAAACTGGGTTTAAAATCAATGGTAAAATAAATTTCTCTCTCAGGAGGTAAACCGGGAAATTCCTTTGAAAAGACGTCACTAAATTTGGCTGACACTGGGTACCGATCAAAGGAGGGTCCTTCCTCATTATTTACCACTTCAACAATATACAACTAACACCCTTGCCTCATACATCATTTTACGTTCATCGTTGATATCAAACATAGGGACACCTTTTTTTTTATACCCGGGATCTCAATGGCCTCTCCTTTGTCTTCAAAGCAAAGAAAATTATTCCCATAACACTCCAAGAAAGCTCGATGTCCCTCAAGCCAATTCATACCTATGATAAGGCCATAGGTTCCGAGGGTGGTGACATACACTTTGACTTGTGTAACACACACCCCGAGATATACTATGCATTTGTCAACACTAGGTCCTACTGCTTGTTTTACCCCTGAATCCATTTCAACTAGGTTGAAATCATCATGCTCGTAGGATGCCAACCCATATTGATCTAATGCATATGGAGAAATAAAATTATTTGTAGCACCGGGATCAGACAATATTCTAACATTATTTACCTTACCTGATGATTCCACCACAATGGATTGGTGCTCAGCCTGATGGTTATTCACTGTCGTCGATATCTTATGCTTACTGCCCCCACTCCCCATTGGGGTCTTCCCTTCTTGATGCACTGTACCAGATCGTAATTCGGGACATACCATATCGTAATTCAGGACAATCACGCTGATAGTGTGGGCCTCCACAACCCCAACAAGAAACCTGTAACGGGCAAGGAGAGATAAACTGCTGAGACCTTTGAGATGGGTTTCTCCCCCTAGAGCCCCTTCCCCTGCCGACTGATCCTCGATAATTCCTTAAAATTTGGAGAGTCCTTGTTGTCGATTGGGATGATTCCCTAGTTTCCACTGACATTTTTACCGCCGCAACTCTGGGTGTATAACTGTTTCCGTAGGGCATTGGCCTCGTATACCCTCCCCTATGGTAGCTTCGAGGGGTCTTCGCTACAAACCTTGACTTCTGAGAATTGAATGATTTGATGGGATTTGCACCCAACATCTATTCTGTATAATGAGCACAATCAACTTCCTCGGAAACTGAATTCGGTTTCCACATCTGCACTTGGGCCCTGAACTTGGTATTAAGCTCGTACACAAAGCGCTCGACATGGCGTTGGTCATTGTCCAAGTAGGGGACATACTTAACTAGTTCCATGAATATTTCCTCATAATCCTCCATGGATAGATTCCTTTGTACCAAGGCATGAAGGGCAAGTGTCTTTCTTGGGGTCCCCACCAATTCAAAGCGCTATCCTTCATTTGAAATATGGCTATTTTGGATTTGGATGTGGAGGTGTATTCCTGCAATGCTAAACACTTGGTCATTCCCTCCAACCATGCCTCTGCTTGTACCCCTTCACGACCCCCTGAAAAATCTAGAAGCTGTATTTTCTAAAGCTCCCTCGTGATATCCTGATGAGCAGGTCTTTGCACTATGTTCAATGTTGCTTTGATATTTCCCTCCCTTAGTGGTGGGGCCTCCACTTCTACCTCCGGTGTAACAATTCCCCTTTGAAGTCCCCTAAGTGTGCCATTTATTGCCTCCAGAGAGCGCAATATGAGAACAGTCTCTGGTGATGGTGTCGGCGCATTTTGTTCAGGTATTATCGTCGCCCGACCTCACTCCCGACCTGATCACGTCCTTGCCATGCTTATCTTGTTTCATGGCATAAGTCATCACTAGTATGTGTTCCAAGTTTTAACTAGATCACTATTAAACACTAAATATCATATTTAATTAAATTATAATATATCTAATATCTCTATCTATCAAGTATGTATACTATAATATAATTATATTATAGTCAAATAATAATATTTTGAATTAAGCAATATTATTTTATTATTACTTTGATTATAATATTTTAGTTAAATACTATCTTCTTATCATAGAATAATATAATATAATATAATTATAAGTATTATCATTATATTTAAAAATGATATTATTATTTAATTAATTATTGAATTACAATTAATTAAGTAATTATTATATTTTTTATGTTTTATCATTTATTAATTTTATTTATTAAAATATAATTAAATAATAGCTTTTATAATATATTATTATATTATAAATAATTAAATAATTTTATTTTATTAAAATTTATTATGACAAGTATATTATAATGTTAATAAATATCTCCAAAATATATGATTATACATATCTCGAATATTAATAAATTGATAATGTTAATTAAATATAATATAATAATTAATTATTTAAATACGAATAATTATTTAATTATTTAATATTATTATTATTAACTAAATAACAATTAATTAATTAATTAATATTATCATTCACTAAATTATTTTGTTTAATTACTTATTATAAAATAATAGTAGTGTTTAATTAATATAATTGTTTAATTAAACAATATTATAATCAAACAATTAAAATATGGATTTCATTAAAATAATTAAATAATATTAATCTATTAATATTTTTAATTAAATAATCATTAATCAACTAATTAAATATTATTATGATTAACTAAATAATTATAACATGAATTAAATTATTTTATAATTATTATGTTTAATTAATTATTATAAAATAATAATATTGTTTAATTAAACAATGTTATTAATCAAACAATTAAATTATGTTTTTCATTAAAATTATTAAACAATATTATTCTATTAATATTTCCGAGATATGTGTATGTGCACACCCGTTACTAGCAACAGCAACATTACCGAATACGCTGCTGATAGGCGTAAATGTGGCACATACCACCCCCGTTACTAGCAATAACAACATTAATAATATTAATGTTACCGAATATGCTGATAGGCGTGAATGGGGCACATACTTTTCATATTAATGTTTTTTCCTATAGTATGTGTGTCATTTACGCCTATCGACGTATTCTAACACATTAATATTATTAATGTTGTTGTTGCTAGTTTTTAGCTGGACAGGCCCAAACAATATTTGAAGTAGAACAGAGGTAAAGATCAATATTGTAGTTAGAATAAAATCTGTCTAGTCCTGCGGCCGTTATGGCAACAAGAGCCAGGGTTCGAGTCTCCGAGACTCCTGAGCAACACAACAATCGAAAACAACAGCGACCGTCTTTGCGAATTTCTTTCATGGATTTTCGGTGGATGCATATCTAAAGATAGTCATGATGAAATTAATGAGAATTCTTCTGAAAGCCATACCACCATGCAGCACTCAGCTAAAGTTGCATGAGAAAACCATGTAGTAGATTCAGGTAAAGTTAGTGATGGTGTTAAACCAACGGCTCGTGAGGCAGTTAGGAGCTTCTAGGAGGTTGGTAGCAAAAGTGTAGACAAAAAGGCGGAGGACTTCATTGAGAGACAAAGGAAGAAGTTGGAAATGGAGAGGTTGATATCGATGAAGTAGGTGGAAAGCATCCTCAACAGAGGCCTCTAAGGGTGGAAAGCACTACATCTAATACAATATTATTATTCTAATACATGTTAATAGTCTCTGCCTTTAGGTTGAGAGGAACTTTATGAAATGCTATGTGGTTTTTTCAATTAAACAATGCGAATCTCAAAAAAAAATTACCCAAAGTTTTCTATATGTCTTCATTGCTCAACCAACAATTTTAGCCATTTTATCCACCCCATCATCAGATTTCACCTCTTATTTGGCCTCAACCCAAGGCCAAAAACAATGTTTTGCTATGTTTTGGCAAGCCAAAAGTTGACAGTACTCTAGATTAATGCTAGCATTAATCTTTGAACATTAGTTGTTTGGATGATTCATGAACCACTGCAGCCATCATCATGTTCTGGTTCAACATATGTTATGGTTGTCCTCTCATGCAACAATTCGACAGATTTTGTTTTTACTTTGTGGTCTTATTCTAAGACACAGTCCTTCCAGATTTTAGTCATTCTGTCTGATTAGGAGCGCAGGAGCACAATCTACTGCCAGTACCCTTGATTGGAAGGAGCGCATCAGCACAATAGGAAATCAAACGTAAGACAATGAAAAACTTCGAAAAAAATATTCCCTTTAGTTCAAAATTATTTTTGAAATTCTGAACAGAAGCTGACTTACCATCATGGATTATGTAGTATCCTATTTGGTGATCTGTTTACTTTTCCTTAGTCTGTGAAATAACAATCATAGGGATGACCTGTTATATTTTTGGGTTGACCTGTAACAATTAAACTTCACACTTTAGAGGGTTAAACAAAAATCATATTACAATAGTGAAAGGCAAAGCAAGTCATATTTTAGATAATTTCCAGCTATCTTATAGAATAATTTTGCAAACCTGTTGTGCTCAAGAAAGTTTGTGAGCAGTTCCAAATGGCATGGTAGTAGTCAACCTCAATCTTGTTGTGACAAGGAAAATTGTTAGAAAAGTTCTTGAATTCTTCTGAGAGAATCTGTCCATTGAGTTTTTTTATCGTTAATGATTTCATTATTATGTCAATTTAGCAGAAGGTTCAAGTTACTAGCATAACTTCTATGTTTGTGAAAATTTTCAACTGGGTTTTGAATGGCTAAGGGCTTTGTAGTTTACAAAAATGTTACAAAACTTGGAACCAGGGTCAAAAGATCGGTCTTGGGAACAAATCCGGGAAAAATGTGGGCTGAGTCAACAAAAGCTTGGCTGACATTACAAAAAGCATACCATTTCATTTTTTTCTAAGTTATTTACCAAGAACTATAATATATGTTGCCACAGAGTAAACACCGAGTTTTCCCTCAAATAAATTTCTGAAACAATCTCAACTGTGAGCCAAAATGGAAATACCATACACCCCAAAAGAAAGGTCGATAGAGTTGAACGTAAGCTACAGGAGATGCAAAGTCAAAGAGAAATATCGAATGAAGAGTAAATGTCGTTGTGCAATTCATCATGCTACTACACCTCTTTCTTTCAGTAACTCTTTTTGGAAAAACAGATCTTGCATGAAATTGGCGCAACTCAAATTGATGAGGTAGAGTCCATTTAAGCAATCTTTTGTTGTTCACGTGATCTTTAGAATTAGTCTGTTCAGATCATTGCAAAATCAGCTAGTGGGCATCTTTGAAAACACATTCATGGCAGATTTAGCATTCCATGATGATGTTACGATTACAATTGTTCAAAATAATTATATCTGAGATGAAAACTGTCGAATCTTATTTTCAAACCACTCATCCTGATGATTTGGAGACCTCATTATTCATGTTTGGTTCTGCTAAACAAATCAATTAACCTACCTAATCGGAAGATAATACCTGCATTGCTGTTGTGGAGGCTAATTAGCACAATTCACTGGCACCTAGTTATCATGACCTTTGTTTTGGCTCCTATTACCACCTTTGTTTTGGTTATCATGACCTTTGTTTTGGATCCTATTCCCACCTTCTGCGGTTTGCACTGCAAACAATTATTCTAAAATCTCTTTACCAGTGCAGACAACACTCAAAAGTTCTCCATCCAGTGAGTGTTGACCCGATAGAAATCGCGGAAGGTTACTTTGGTAGAGCCACTATAGTTTTGTAGCAATGGGAAATGGTGAGGATGTTGTCCTAGGTTCCAAGTTCCAACATTGATGGAGAATCGAACCTGAGTCCTTGATTCATAGCGTGCTTGTAAATAGCTGCATGAAACCATGTTGGAAATATCATAATTAATGAGTTGATAGCATCTCAGATATGCGTCGGCTCTGTGAGAAGTCAGTCGGTCATTCTGTCAGTGTGCAATGTCATACAGTCAGTCTGTTTGTAGCCAATCCGTCTCACGTCATGTTAGTATTTAAGTAGTTGCTCTTGTATTCGGCAAGATCAGATTTCTTAGGTAGAAATTAATTGCAGAGTTTATTGCAACTTTGTAACTTCGAGGAGAAGCTAAACCTAAGTTTTTGTATAAGTAGATATCTCCCACACAAGATTAAAAAAAGAGGAAAAAAGAGAGGGATCCCAAGCTTTGTAAGAAGTGTGAAAGAAGAAGAAGTGAAACTCATGAAGTAATTCAAGAGCCCAAGCTCTATGTAAATGGTGAAAGATTGAAGTTAATATCATCTCTCTGTAAGTGCGCAAAGAAAGTTACTCTGTTCCACTAAGTAATATATATAAGTCTATAGTTTTGTATATTCATTCTCAAGAATGTTAAATATTGTGTTGCGAAGGCATATCTTCTTCGTATTTAGTTGTGTGAATGTTCGTCGTATTTAGTTGTGTGAGTGTTGTTTACATTTACGCGTAGTAAGTTTCAACATATGTTGCGGTTCTCATGTTTTAAGAAGAAATGTTTTAAGACAAGTTTATTTAAGTTTGAGTTGTGCGCCCTTAGAAAGGTATGCAAAGTTAACCGCGCAGTTAATCTTTGTAAAAGTTAAAAGTGTGTGCAAAAGTAATTTCTATAAAGTGTGCAAAGTCAAGTTCCGCAAAGTTAGAGAAGTGCGCATTTATGCAAAGTAAAGTATTGCGCAAAGTCAAGATTTGTGCATTTGGGCAAAGTTCAAGTGTGCAGTAGAAATCACACAGTAATCTTTGCGCAGTAGAAAAGTAGAAGCGAGCAGTCAATCTGTGCATAGTAAAAGGTTGAATCCCGTAATTAATCTATGCGCGGTAAAAGGGTGAAGGTGAATCGCGCATTTAATCTCCGTGCGATCATTTTGTGAAGTAATGAGTTTTATAAAAAGTGAAAGAAAATTAAAGCTAAGTATTTGCTAGGTCTAGTGCATGTCCTTAGCAAAAGAAAAAGAAATATTCATGCATTGCGCAATGGATTTTTAATTGACTGCGCAGTGCCCCTCTTCCCTTCATTTGGTATCAGAGCCTGGTTACGGAAAATAGAATTTGTATTTACATAAGGGAAAAGTGATTAAGTATGGCTTCCACTTCGGGTAATATGCAAACCCCAATATTTTCTGGTAAAAATTATGAATATTGGTCTCTAACAATGAAGGATTTGTTTAGAGGTCAAAATATATGGGACATAGTCCAGAATGGTTATGCATAACCAACAAATGCAGCAGCATACAACAATCTCACACAAGCTGAGAAGGATGTCTTGAGAGACCAGAGGAAGAAAGATGGAAAGGTGTTGTTCCACATACATCAAGCAACGTATGAATCAATACTCCCAAGAGTAGCAGCAGCGCAATCATAAAAGGAAGCGTGGAACACGCTGGAAACAACATATCAAGGTTTCAACAAGGTAAAAACTGAACTTTAGATTCTGAGAAGAGATTTTGATTCTTTGTCTATGAAAAATATAGAGTCAGTAGCCTCATTCTATACTCGTGTTATTGGTCTGGTTAATCAAATAAAGTATCATGGAGAAACTCTAACTGACCAAAGAGTTGTTGAAAAGATTCTTAGAGTTCTGCCAAAGAAATTTGAATCTTTGGTTGTAACCCTAGAAGAAAAAAAAGATCTGTCCACATTTACTATTGATGAGTTGCAAGCCTCATTACTCAATAATAAACATAGAATAAATGGTTCAGATACATCATTGGAAGGTGCATTCAAAGCATAGTCATCCATAAGCCTTGGAAGAGGCAAAGGAAGATGACGAAGTTCTTTCAGAGGAGGTTGCAGCAGTAGCCCTGCGCATGGCACTGGTAGAGGCCAGAATCAAACTCCCACTTAGTCAAGTGGACAAAGGTATGACAAATCAAAAATTCAATGTCACTACTGTAATAAGTATGGTCACTTCGCATATGAATGCAGGAAGAAGTAGTATGACCAAGGAAGGAAAGGAGAAGTTGAGTCAAGCAACAATAGCACTTCGAACAACACATTACTCTTAGCATGTGCATCTCCACTAGAATGCAATGCTATCATGGAAAGTCTAAATGACATATGGTATTTAGACTCAGGCTGTAGCAATCATATGACTGGTAATTTAAGTTTATTTTCCAGTCTAGATAAATCAATTCAAACTGATGTAACACTTGGAAACAATTTTCAAGTCACTGTTTTGGGAAAGGGTACTGTTGATATTCTAACCAAATAGGGGGAGCAGAAACATATGTGTGATTTGAAGCACAACCTGATGAGCATTGGTCAGCTGTTGGAAAAGGTTACAGAGTTCACATGGTAGGGAAGCGTTGTGTGATCAAGGATAGATATCCAAGTAATCAGTTAATTGTTGAAGTGCAGATGACAAGCAATCGCTTGTTTCCTTTGAGGATAAGACCCATCATAAGAAGAAAAACAAATCAAGTTGTTCATAAAAGACAGAATGAAAATTATGGAACTGTGCTCAGCGTAGAAAGAAAAGAAGCAGAAATTCATTACGCAGAGGAAAGAAAGACAACGCAATGCAAGTTGCGTTTCAAACAGAAATGAAGGATGAATCTTGGTTGTGGCATTTCAGATTTGGACATATGAATTTTGGTGGGCTGAAGTTACAGCACATGAAGGACATGGTGAAAGGATTACCATTCATCGAAAGACCAGAGAGAATCTGTGAAGGCTGTATTTTTGGAAAACAGCACAGAGAGACTTTTCCAGTCGGAAAGTCATACAAAGCTCGTGCACCACTTGAAATTGTGCACTCAGACATTTGTGGACCGATGCAAACACCGTCCATGGGAGGATGCACTTATCTCCTAACATTCATAGATGATTTCACAAGTAAAACATGGTTTTATTTTCTAAAACATAAATCTGATGCATTTGATTGTTTCAGCAGTTCAAGTCTCTCATGAAGAAGCAGAGTGGTTACAGCATCAAGATATTGAGAACAGATAGAGGTGGTGAGTATGTCTGAAATGATTTCTTGAATTTTTGCAAAAATCATGGCATACAGAAGCAATTCACTGCGCGGTATACACCGCAGCATAATGGTATCGCAGAGAGGAAGAACATAACCATTATGGAAATGGCGTGCAATATGTTGGCAGCCGCGCATTTGTTAAATGAATACTGGGATGAAGCAGTGGCAACTGCAGTATACATCATGAATTGATGTCCGGCGAAGAGTGTGAAGAACAAAGTTCCGCAGGAAGCATGGACAGGTATGAAACATAGTGTTTCACATTTAAAATTTTTTGGTTATGTAACATACACACATGTTCCAGATGATCTAAGAAGGAAATTAGAAAAAAAGGGACAGAAATGTATTTTTATTGGATATTGTGAAGACACAAAAGCATACAAGTTGTATGATCTTGTTGTAAGGAAATTCATTGTCAGCCGTGATGTTCAATTTGTGGAAAATGAAGCATGGGATGGAACCGTATAGAAGAATGTAAAAATCATGTCACATGTTGAACATGATGACAACGCAGAAGATGTGGATGAGACTCTGCATGTAAATCAGAATTGCACATCTCCATCTACTCTAAGAATTGTGCAGCATGTTCCAACACAAGGCGCAGCTCAAGCTACTCCGTCAAGCACACCAAGTGCATGAAAAAATCCATCAAGTAGTTCGCGCAGCTCACGCAGTTTGACACCAACAACTCCGCCAAGGAAAAGAAGTCTGCGCGAGATATATGATGCTGGTACACCTAATTCATTTTCATGTTTTGCATTATTTACTCAAGTTAATGATCCTCTAACATTTGAAGAAGCAGTGGAAGATAAAGTTTGGGCGCAAGCCATGGATGAAGAAATAGAATGCATTGAGAAGAATCAAACATGGGAACTAGTTGATGTTCCTGAATACGAGGATGTGATAAGCGTGAAATGGATTTATAAGACCAAGCAAGATGCTGATGGAAATGTGCAAAAGCACAAGGCAAGATTGGTAGCAAGAGGATTCACTCAGCAGCCTGGCATAGAATTCAATGAAACCTTTGCACCTGTAGCATGCATGGACACTATCATAACAGTCTTGGCCATCACAGCACAAAAGAAATGGCTTGTTTATCAAATGGATGTCAAGTCTGCATTTTTAAATGGTTATTTGGAGGAAGAAGTATATGTTGAGCAGCCACAAGGCTATGGAGTTTCAGAAAAAGGACACAGAGTATACAGACTGAAAAAGGCACTGTATGGTTTGAAGCAGGCTCCCAAAGCTTGGTACAGTCGCATTGACTCATACCTCATCCAGAATGGATTTCACAGAAGTGAATGTGAGCCAACGCTGTACACAAAGATCAACAAGAAAGGTAATAAGTTAATTGTCTGCCTATATGTAGATGATTTA
The DNA here is from genome assembly GCA_027924585.1 of Larix kaempferi. NCBI lineage: Eukaryota > Viridiplantae > Streptophyta > Pinopsida > Pinales > Pinaceae > Larix > Larix kaempferi. Next base: position 5,096,550 of record BSBM01000872.1, read on the forward strand.
ATATTTACTAGTGATTTTGGCATAGAAGAATTTAGAACAGTCATGGAAAGTGAATTCGAAATGACTAATTTCGATCTTATGAAGTATTTTTGGGGCATTGAAGTCCAGCAGTCTGAAAATGGGATATTTATATCTTAGACAAAGTATGCAAGTGATGTCTTGAACAGGTTTAAGATGTTAAATTGCAAGATAGCTCCAACACCAGTGATAACAGGTTTGAAATTGAGCAAGGATGATGATGGATCCACTACAGATCCTACACTATTTAAAAGGCTCGTTGGCAGCCTTATGTATCTGACAGCAACAAGGCCAGATATCATGTATGGAGTTAGTTTAATCTCAAGATACATGGAGTTACCAAACGAATCGCATTGGCAAGTAGGTAAAAGAATTCTGAGGTATGTAAGTGGAACAAAAGACTTTGGTATTTTGTATTCCACCTCAGAAAATTTCAAACTCATTGGATACATTGACAGCAATAATGGAGGCAGCATGGATGACAGGAAAAGCACATCTGGGAATACATTTCATGTAGGAATAGATGTTGTATCATGGGCTTCAAAGAAACAACCCATAGTAACTCTTTCTTCAGCAGAAGAAGAGTATGTTGCAGCTACAAGCGCTGCATATCAAGCAGTTTGGATGAGGAGGATGTTAAGTGATCTGTCGCAGAACCAGCAAGAACGCGCAGTCATTTACTGCGACAACAATTCAGCTATCACATTGTCAAAGAATCATGTGTTTCACAAGAGAACCAAGCACATTGACACAAGGTATCACTTCATCAGAGAGTTGATAAACAACAAGAAATTTGTTTAGAATTTTGCAGGTCTGAAGATCAAGTTGTAGACATCTTTACCAAACCATTGGCAAAAGACCCATCCCAATTTCTACAAAGTTGTTTGGGAATGACAATTTCTACACAGTGAACTTTGTCATGAACAGAGCATGTTCTAGCTTTGAAATATTTTGTAATATTTTACTTTTGTTTAATGATCCCCATCTGCTCATAATTAAGGGGGAGTGCTGGAAATATCATAATTAATGAGCCGATAGCGTATCAGATATGTGCCGGCTCCGTGAGAAGTCAGTCGGTCATTCTGTCAATCTGCAATGTCAGACAATCAGTCTGTTTGCAGCCAATCTGGCTCATGTCATATTAGTATTTAAGTAGCTGCTCTTGTATTCGGCAAGATCAGATTTCTTCGGTAGAAATTAATTGCAGAGTTTATTGCAACCCTGTAACTTCGAGGAGAAGCTAAACCTAAGTTTTTGTATAAATAGATATCTCCCACAGAAGATTAAAAAATGAGGAAAAAAGAGAGGGAGCCCAAGCTCTGTAAGAAGTGTGAAAGAGGAAGAAGTGAAACTCGTGAAGTAATTCAAGAGCCCAAGCTTGTGTAAATGGTGAAAGATTGAAGTTAATTTCATCTCTCTGTAAGTGTGCAAAGTTACTCTGTTTTACTGTGTAATATATATAAGTCTATAGTTTCGTGTATTCATTCTCAAGAATGTTAAATGTTGTGGTGCGCACATCTTCTTGATATTTAGTTGTGTGAATGTTGTTTACATTTACCCACAGTAAGTTTCAACATATGTTGCGGTCCTCATGTTTTAAGAAAAAATGTTTTAAGACAAGTTTATTTAAGTTTGAGTTGTGCATACTTAGAAAGGTATGCAAAGTTAACCCCACAATTAATCAATATTTGTGCATTTGCGCAAAGTTGAAGTGCGCAGTAGAAATCGCACAGTAATCTTTGCACAGTAGAAAAGTAGAAACGCGCAGTTAATCTGCGCACAGTAAAACAGTAAAAGATTGAATCGGACTGCGCGGTAAAAGGGTGAAGGTGAATCGTGCATTTAATCTCCGCGCTATCATTTTGTGAAATAATGAGTTTTATAAAAAGTGGAAGAAAATTAAATCTAAGTATTTGCTAAGTCTAGTGCATGTCCTTAGCAAAAGAAAAAGAAATATTCATGCATTGCGCAGTGGATTTTTAATTTACTGCACGGTGCCTCTCTTCCCTTCAAACCATGTCCAAGCTATGCACATGCTTGTAACTTAATTGATGGGTGTTAACTTGTACTAGACACATGAAGGTTTGGTTGCAAAGTATCCAAATAGAAATTAGTGAAATTAGTGGGCTCGTCGCTAAATCAACAAGATCCATGCCATGAAGTGGCAATGTCCAGGTTTATTGGCTAAGAAAAATGTTAAACAATGTTTACAAGTTTAACATTTAAAAAATTTATATATTAAAAAAAATTGCGATTCTTATAGTAAATATACAAACAATAAATAACTAAAATCTATAAGAAACAAATTCCGCTTGTTCGCCGATAGGCGCTACAATGAACATTTGTGTACATGGAGGGCGATCGCAACTTTTAATTAGTGATTAAGGATGGGCGGCTGTGATTGACAATGGCAGCATATTCTTTCGTCTAGCACAAATCCAATGGCCCAAATTTAGGGTTTAATAACAGGTAAGCCAAAAGTCTATTTGCTAATCAAAATTTGGGTACGTTTTTTTTTCGTTAATCACATTGTAATCACACTGTGGCCACACGGTGGGGAAGGGAATCAATCGGTCATCCTGTGCGGCCAGTTCTTCCAACATAGCAGCAATAGGGATCATCTACCCTATGGGCTTTTCATCATCCACTATATGGATTCTACAATTGGGAATTGTTTTGAAGTCTGTTGATAGATGGGGAAGAAGACTCTTTGTTTCACTGGTTTTTTGGTTTTTGTTGCAGTGTTGCTGGGATCTGATTTGGCGGATATGGGCGGATATGGATGCGACGCCAACAATAAAGCCTGCACGAATTAGGTCGAGAAGAATTATGTCAAGATGGACAAGTATCCGGTTACCATAGAGTTGTAGGTAATGGCAGCCCGTTTGATAATCTTCGGCTTCTAATCTCTCAAGATCATCTGAAAGCGCCTTTCAAATCTATTTTTCTTTAACTTCACTAGTCAGGATTTTATTTGTTTAATCGTTAGTCGATCGATTCCTGGCTCTCTGGGCACATCCAATTCTTTGGATCTCATTTAACCACCACGGCCTCCATACCTCCTATTCTGATTATAGGGCATGTGCAAGCTAATGAGGGTCACTTATGAAAAATCAGGCATCCCTCAACTTACTTGGTATTTTTGACATTCTTACACAATATATCTTGCATCAAGTAAAAAAGATGAAACGTAGAAAATTGAGTCATGTTTTCGAATATATAAGTTTAAGTATTGAAAATTTACATAACTATGTCAAATTTCATGTTTTCTAACAGTCACTTTTTTTTGTTGTAAATGATAAGGTATATGTTTTTGTGGGTGCAGCCTTTCAATGTCTAAATGATGGTCTGGAGATACAAACATTGGCAGACATGTATAGAACCCGTAGCACTAGTGCAACGCTATTTTTCCAAAATTAAATGTTTAATTTTTATTTTTATTTTAATTATGTAATTGATCAAACCTCAAGAGCGATATGTTGAATGTGGGTGCAGTCTTTGAAGGTCTTAATGCAGTTATTTGGACTTGGATTTTTTATAGCATGTAGAGGTCGGTGTCTTCTAGTGCAGCATACAATTTTTTTTTTAAATGATTGTGAAATGAAAAAGATAGGGAATAAACACTAACAGTATGTTTTTTGACCAATGGAGTGATGAGACAAGAAAATTAGGAAATAAATAGAAAATATCAATATTTTTTTTTTTTAATTACATATTTGGAATCTACATAAAAAATTCTATCTATGCCTAAAATTTTGTCAGTAATGATCATGTGTATCATGGTGTAGATAGCGGTGAAAAACATGCATATTTAGGTGTAGAATTGCACCTAAAGGGTCCCTCAACTTTGTGCACAAACCCTATAGCAATGCCAAATTCAACATCTATGACCACAGGTATTCATAATTAACCAAACATTTCTCAATCTTTCATCATGTACTAGGTTATAGAATAACAGGGAATTTGTTTTCATGACATTCATCGAAGAGCAGGTGAGATTTATTTGCACTTGTAAGATTTTTGATGTCGAAGATGTTTCAATCTGCAATATAGTTATTCTTTTTTCTGTTCTAAAATATCCTAACAACGGTAATCGAGTGCCTAGATCTATTTATACAGCTTCATATGAGTTAGTAGTGGATTATGCCAATCGTGCATTGGCCATTGAAGCTGCTTCCAGCAAGGACAATGAGACGGCAAAGGATAATTCTGTTTCGCCATTGGAAGACATTAAATCTCGCAAATTGTATGTAACCTGAAGTTTAAGCCTGAATTTGAAATGGTGATATTCTTGATCAAATTCGCAAGATCTAATTTAGTTCTGCATTTTGTGCTGTATTGATTAAATAGTGTTCTATCGACGCTTGATAATCCTCCTTTGGTATTTCATATGCATTAATGCAATTGTTAGTAACTACTGATATCAAACAATGAAGAAGTTGAACCAATTCTGACTTACACCAAATTCGGAGCAAGGGAATTCTTGGTTGCTGATCATCGAGTCTATGAATATATCGTCCATAAGTTGGCGGAAGAATTCCTCGAATCTGACTATGGGCATGTAGTGGATAACCGACTAAAGTTGGAGAAGGTATCGCACATTCCAGAATTTGCAGTGGTGTAACGCCCCCTTCCATCATTGGATGCAAGGAAGGAAAACGTTAACAACACACGGGCTTATCGGAGACTTAGCCCCAATAATTTTTGCACATAAATTCCTAACATTTTAAAACTTCTATATGCAAATTCGTTTCCATATAAAACACAGCGGAATGAACATGCTAACAAGCACTCAAACAGACAGTAATTGCAATCATATCAATCACAGCAGAGAATGATTCAACATACAGAGACCCAAGCGCATTCATATGCCATGCATGGATTCTATATTAATTCATTTCATTACACATGGGCAATTTAACATATTGCAGAACACAAAATGGAACAATTTATAATCCACAGAACACTTATCTTGAGAAGTTGACGTCCAACAACTGGCTACGTGAAGGCGACGTTCCTCCCAACCGTAGATCTCTATCCAGCCTATATTCCTTCAGCTGAGAGATCACCCCCGAGCTGGGCTGTGTATCCACTAAGGAGGACTAGCTGGGTTCACTCATAGGCATGGTTTCAGTCAAGCATCCCAGCAGATAGAGGAGGGTAATGTTAAGCCAGTGAGCTCAACCACAGAGCTACAGGCATCTCAAGTGGGCTCAACAGTCAGGCACCCACATTACCTACCGCATCCAACACAAGGAAGATCCCCTTCTCTGTTACACAGTCCCTCAGGCAACTCTTCCCTCCAGTGCTCTTCAGGATGGGCATAGAAAGGTCCAGCTGCTGATCCTTGAGATCCTAGCCTTCACAGGGTTTATCAAGCATACCCAACCTCTGCATAGTCAATCCCCACTTGATTTCTCACCATTCTGCTCACCAAATACTCAAATCCGTCACTCGTTTTCTGAGCTGCAAAAACTGGGTTTTCCCATTGATTTCGGGGTAGCTAATGCTCCCAAATTCGCCCCAAGGTTCATGCTAATGGATTCCCCATTGGATTTCCCTATCCCATGCCAAATCTGGACGTTTTGGTCTTTCAAAATCTAAGTTCTCTCAAGGTCGCGATTTTCTGGTTTCCTCACTGTTGGCTCTCGTTTTTGGATGGGAATGATGCTAGCTAGTTTCACCATGGAATGGGGTGAGAATGAAGCAACCTCCCATGAGGTTGAGTGACTTCTTGCCCAAGTAATCAGATCCCATGCCCACCCATACGAATTTCAGGGCTGCCCATGCTCCATTGAAGCCATGGGCTGAAATCTCAACCACCTTCTTACAGCAGGCATTAATGTCACCTAGGGAAGTCAATGGGTTCTCATAATGACAAATGGCAGCCTAGGGTTTAATCCCATAGCCCCCTCACCACTCCCTAGTGGATACACATGGCCCCTTCTCATTCGTTGCCTCCATAGCCAGTTTTTTTGGTATTTTATTTCAATGTTAAATATTTACATCAATTTACAATATCCCATGGCTTAATAGCACGTGGGTAACAAAACATCAAGCGGGTCTAATTTAAAATAAAGTTCGAGCATAAACTAGCGGGGCCTTGGCCTTGAGCTCCACGCTAGGGAAACATACATCGTTTGTTTACAATATTTACATTAGAGCCAATATTTCCGAAGGGTTCAAAATTGGGGTATTACAAGTGGGGATTCGGAATTTCCACAGCAGCAATATTTTTGGCACTCGTGGTATTCTCCTCCCGTTTTTTCACCTATCCCAACAAGATTCCTTCTGGGAGTCCTCTCACCCGGATCGCAAAGGTCACTATATATATACTTGGTGAATTTAGGCTTTAGATAAAAACCCTATTATGATATTGTGTAAAGATCTCATGATTTCATTTGTTCCTTTCACAATGAAATTTTTGTACGATGATTAGGGTTCGCCTTAAAATTACTCTTTCTGTGCAATGTATGAACTCAGGTCAAATAATTTGAAGTTTCTTTGTTTCATGATTTGAAGTTTCTTTTCAAGTATTCATAGCTGCAATTAGGAATCGAAAGCTGCCTCTACCGACAGATTCAAAGATGCTATACAACGTCTAAGATTGAAGTAGTCTTTACAGTTTTTTATGATTACCATGCTTTCTTTTTACTCCATGATAATCAGATTAAGTATTTTTTCTTAATTTCATAATTGTTAAAAATAATTTATAAAACAATATTGATTTCTTAATGAGTTATCGTTTCATGAGTGTTCAAAAAAGTTCTTTTAAAATATTAGTTACTTTTTCAACCCAAATCCCTTAAATCCATAAATATTTACATTAATATTAAGGTATTGAGGGTGTTTTTATATCCAAACTCCGTGAAAGTCCTTTAAATCGAAATCATGTGTAAATCATTGAATACTATGTAGTTTTGGGAATCAAAACTTACTTTGTGTAATCCATGTATAGTTCATGATTGCTAAAGGGATGGAATCCTATTCTATGAATCCTGGAATCAAAACTCTGTTTAAAGTTAGATCTCTGTGTAAATAGAATCGAAACTCTATTTAAATTTTGATCCCTATGTAAATAGGATAAAAAACCCTATTTAAACTAATGCGATATCCAAGTGTCATGGAACAGATTGTTCATCGTACAATTTTTATATTAAACTTGTATATTCCACCTAATGAACATTCAGCTTGCAAGATGAATAATTTCTCATGTACTTTACTGCTTAAAGAATTCAAGAAACTACAAGAAAATTGAAGAGGTTAAATACAAATATGAAAGTTGATTCACCTCTTAATATCATATTTGGGCTGCAATTAATACTGTTTATACCTTTTGCACCTGGAGTTGAAGCAACTTACAATGGACCTCTTTCCTATAAAATGCAATCTTCATAAATGTAAACTAAATCTTTTTGGTTGAGAGATTATTTCCCATCGGTAGTGCCCGAATTTTTCGTTCTGTTTGGTTGATTCTTTTAGGGGCTCCTTTAATTTTTTTGAAAATTAAATTTACAAATCTTAAAGTTAATAATTAACAAGCAGAGACCGTAGTTAAATATATTCAAATCATATTTCAAATAACAATATGATTATATAGTTTAAATACATGACAAATATCCCCTGTCAAAAAATTAACCAATTTGTGATAATTTTAATTTTAAGTCCAGCCGTGAAAGATAAAAATATGATAGTATACTCCCGGTACATGATAAGCATCCAATGTGTTGATCCAATCTAGAATGTAATCTGTATACTACAACTTATAGTTCAAAATATTAAGCATCTCATCTGTTATCTGGAATGCAAATTGTATACGACAAGTTATATTCAAAATATTATAGTGTAAAACAAAATACAAAAATAATTTTATATTGATAAAATGGGATTTAGAAAGTTAATTCAAGGCTGGGGCAACTGAATTTAGCGATATTTATTTTTATATTTTAATTTAAGGTGTTTATTATTTAGAATGGCATTCTTTTATATTTGATGGTGTTGGATTTTATAAAGTTAAGTATGGAAGAGTCTATAATCCAAAATTTCTTCTATTAAAAATAAATATAAAAATTTCTTCTATTAAAAATAAATATAAAGAGGTTAAACTTCTAACACAGATTTTAAAATCCAATTTTTGGAAAAGTATAAATGTATTAAAAAATATAGTATGGAAGTAGGTTAAACTTCTAACACAGATATTTTAAAATTCAGTTTTTGGAAAAGTATAGATATATTAAAAATACAGTATGGAATTATATATATATATATATTATTTTAATTATTTTGAAAATTTAATTATTATTTAATGTGTATGTATTGTAAGAGATATTTAGAAATTAAAATTTAAAATATATAGATTAAATGAAAATAATATCTTATTAGTTTGAGATTTCATATATTTTTTAAGATCAAATATTAATATAAAATATTATAAATAATATTAATATAAAAAATTAAACATTAGTATAAATAATATTAATATAAAACATTAAACATTATTATAAATAATATTAATATTAAAAATAATATTATATTAATATTAATATGAATTTTTTTTTAACATGAAATATTAAATATTAATATGACTATTAACATTAATATTAATATTAAACATTAATCATCAATTTTAATATTTAATATCAATATAAATATCAAATATAAAACATTAATGTTTATAATGAAATTAGTACTAAAAATAAATATTAATATTATGAAACATTTTTATTGTTAATATTAATATTGATATGAAACATAAATATTGAGAAACATTAATATCAACCTTAAACTTAGCAAAACCTTTTAAAATGATCAAACTTTCGCTTTCACAATTTTAAAAATTATAACTCTTTTCACTCAAAGTATTTGTCATAATATTGAAACTTTATTTTTATATTATTATCGCTTAATTAACATTAAACATCCATATTATGAAGCATTAATATTATATTAACATTATCAATGTTAATAACATTATTAATATCATTAATAATATTATTGAAATGGTCAAACATACTCAACTAGTCAATTAGTCAACTTAAGTCAATAACATCCATCCATAGTCAACCATAGTTAACCATATTTTACTAAAGTCAACCAACTTCATAAGTTAACCACTCTCGATTAAAATTCAATTGTATCCAAACAAAGTCAATCATGCTCAACAATAGTCAACCTTAGTTACTTAGTCAACAAAATTCAACCATAGTCAAACAAAGTTAATCATAGTCAATCATGGTCAATCATAGTAAACCAGAGTCAATTATGGCCAACCAAAGTCATTCATGCCCAGCCACACGCAACCATAGTCAAACATGGTCAACTGTAGTCAACCATAGTTAACCATGACAAACCATTGCCAACCATGGTTGACCATGGTCAACAAAAACTAACCATAATTAACCATAGTCAACCATTAGCAAAAGTCAAACAATGACCACCAATAGTTAATTATGAGAAAACAAAGTCAACCATTGCCAACCATGGTTAACCAAAGTAAACCAAATTCACTTATCTCTAACCAAAGTCAACCATGGTCAACCAAAGAAAATCATAGTCAGCCTTGGTCAAAAGTCAAACAAGGTCAACTAATAGTCAATTATGGATGAGAAAAGTTAACCATAGTCAACCACAGTGAATTGTGGTTAGCCATACTTAACCATGATCAACCAAATTCAACCATAGAAAATGAAAGTCAATATAGTGAACCATATTTTTATTTAATTTAAAGTCAACCATAGTCATTTATGCCCAGCCACACGCAACCACAGTCAAACATGGTCACCGTAGTCAACCATAGTTAACCATGATAAACCATTGTCAACCATGGTTGACCATGGTCAACAAAAACTAACCATAATTAACAATAGTCAACCATTAGCAAAAGTCAAACAAGGACAACCAATAGTTAATTATGGGAAAACAAAGTCAACCATTGCCAACCATGGTCAACCAAAGTAAATCAAATTCACTTATCTCTAACCAAAGTCAACCATGGTCAACCAAAGAAAACCATAGTCAACCTTGGTCAAAAGTCAAACAAGGTCAACTAATAGTCAATTATGGATGAGAAAAGTTAACCATAGTCAACCACAGTGAATTGTGGTTAGCCATACTTAACCATGATCAACCAAATTCAACCATAGAAAATGAAAGTCAATATAGTGAACCATATTTTTATTTAATTTAAAGTCAACCATAGTCATTTATGCCCAGCTACATGCAACCATAGTCAAACATGGTCAACCGTAGTCAACCATAGTTAACCATGATAAACCATTGTCAACCATGGTTGACCATGGTCAACAAAAACTAACCATAATTAACAATAGTCAACCATTAGCAAAAGTCAAACAAGGACAACCAATAGTTAATTATGGGAAAACAAAGTCAACCATTGCCAACCATGGTCAACCAAAGTAAATCAAATTCACTTATCTCTAACCAAAGTCAACCAAAGAAAACCATAGTCAGCCTTGGTCAAAAGTCAAACAAGGTCAAGTAATAGTCAATTATGGATGAGAAAAGTTAACCATAGTCAACCACAGTGAATTGTGGTTAGCCATTCTTAACCATGATCAACCAAATTCAACCGTAGAAAATGAAAGTCAATATAGTGAACCATATTTTTATTTAATTTAAAGTCAACCATAGTCAAACATAGCTGACCATAGTTATTCATGGTCAACCATAGTAAACCAAAGTTAATTATGGCCAACCTAAGTAAAACCATACTTAAACATGGTCAACCATGTTAATCATAGTCAACCATAGTCAATTAGTTAACTAAAGTTAGTCATAGTCAAACAAAGTAAACCATAGTCAACATTAGCTAATGATCATGTTCATCTCTCCGAGAATCCATAATAGCCATGGTTGTCATCGAAGTTTCGAATCCAAAGTCATCCATGCATAAACAACCAAAGTCATCCAAAGGAAACCATGCCCAAACAACCAAAGTCAACTAAAACAACCAAATTCAACCATGCCAAAACAACTAAATCCAACCAAAGTCAACACATCCAACCATGCCCAAAGAACCAAAGTTAATCTAAGTCAACCACAACAACCAAAGTTATCCGAAAACCAAGGTCAAACCTGTAGAATAAAAAAAAGTCAACCATGCCAAAATAATGTTAACCAAAGTCAACAATAGACAAGCATACAATGTAAGCATGGTCAACAAAACAATTTAAATTATGTAAACAATTCAAGCAAAGTCAACCATTCTCAAACAACCAAAGTCAGCCAAACAACCAAGGTCGACCAAAGTAAACCATGGAAAACCAAACAATGTAAATCAAATTCAAACATGGTTAACCAAACAAATCAAACAATGTTAACATCGTCACCCAAACAATGTAAACCAAGGTCAACCACGGTCAACTAAACAATGCAAGGTCCAAAGTCTACCAAAGTAAGCAATGTAAACATGGTCAACCAAACATTGTAAACGTTCAAGACAACCATAATCAATTAGTCAACCAAATTCAACCACTTCCACTCATAGTTAACCATGATACAGTGCCCACCATGGATTGAATTCAACCAAGGATTGTAGTCAAGCTTGGTTGAAGTCAACCATTATATTGATGTCAATTATATATTGAGTTCGATCTTGGATTGAAGTCAACCTTGCTTCAAATTCAACCATGGATCGGATTCAACCTTACTAACAGTCAACTATGAATTGAAGTCAAACAGGGATTGAAGTCAACCACGGATTGAAATAATTAATGTTGGTATTATTAATGACCTAAAATCAACCATTGGAACATGGTCAACTTTTCAGACAACCTTTGATTGAAGTCAACCTTCGATTCAAATCACCCACATTGAAGTCAACTTTGAATTGAATTAAACTATGGATTGAATTCAAATATGGATTGAAGTCAAACTTGGATTGAAGTCACCCATTGGATTGAAGTCAACCTTTCTTAATTGTCAACCTTGGATTGAAGGAAACTTTGGAGTGAATTCAACCATGGATTGTATTCATTATGTTTAAACGAAAACTATGGGTTGAAGTCAACTATGGATTGAATCCAACCAACTACTGAAGTCAACCATGGATTTGCGTTGAATTTAACCATGAATTGAAGTCACATTTGGATTGAAGTCAACTTTGGATTAAATCCAACCTTAAATTGAATTCAACCATGCTAAACAATACTCAATCTTAGTTAATTAGCCAAGCAAACTCAACGATATCCAAACAAAGTTATCTATTGTCAATTACAACAAAACAAAGTCAACCATAGTTGACAATAGTCAGGCATATTCAATTAGTAAACCAAATTCAACCAAATCAACCAAATTCAAACAAAGTTAACCATAGTGAATCATGCTCAACCATAATAAACCAACCTCAACTATGGCTAACTAAATTCAACCACAGTCGAACATGGTCAACCACAAATAATTGTATCCAACCTTGGTCAACCATATGGAAAATTCAAACAAGGTCACCCAATCGTTAATCATGGAAACTTTGGAGCGAATTCAACCATGGATTGAATTTACTATGTTTAAATGAAAACTATGGGTTGAAGTCAACTTTGGGTTGAAGTCAACTATGGGTTGAAGTCAACTTTGGATTCAATCGAACCTTAAATTGAATTCAACAAAGGATTCAAGGTAACCATGGATTGAAGTCAACCTTGCTTAAAATTCAACCATGGATTGAAGTAAAAAGAGTCAACCATGTTGAAATAATGTAAACCAAAGTCAACCATGGTCTACTAGGTCAACCATGGTAAACAATACTCAATCATAGTCAATTAGCCAAGCAAACTCAACGATAGCCAAACAAAGTTATCTATTGTCAATTACAACAAAACAAAGTCAACCATAGTTGACAATAGTCAACCATATTTAATTAGTAAACCAAATTCAACCAAATCAGCCAAAGTCAAACAAAGTTAAAACCATAGTGAATCATGCTCAACCATAGTAAACCAACGTCAATTATGGCCATCTAAAGTCAACCATAGTCGAACATGGTCAACCATGGTCAACCAACATAACCCAAAGTCAATTATGGAAAACCAAATTCAACCATAGTTGAACATGGTTAGCCATGCTCAACCATAGCCAACCATAGTCAACCACAAATAACTGTATCCAACCTTGGTCAACCACAAATAACTGTATCCAACCTTGGTCAACCACAAATAACTGTATCCAACCTTGGTCAACCATATGGAAATTCAAACAAGGTCACCCAATCGTCAATCATGGAAACTTTGGAGTGAATTCAACTATGGATTGAATTCACTATGTTTAAATGAAAACTATGGGTTGAAGTCAACTATGGGTTGAAGTCACCTTTGAATTGAAGTCAACTTTCGATTAAATCCAACCTTAAATTGAATTCAACAAAGGATTCAAGGTAACCATGGATTGAAGTCAACCTTGCTTAAAATTCAACCATGGATTGAAGTAAAAAAAAGTCAACCATGTTGAAATAATGTAAACCAAAGTCAACCATGGTAAACAATACTCAATCATAGTCAATTAGCCAAGCAAACTCAATGATAGTCAAAACAAAGTTATCTATTGTCAAGTACAACAAAACAAAGTGAACATAGTTGACAATAGTCAACCATATTCAATTAGTAAACCAAATTCAACCAAAGTCACCCAAAGTCAAACAAAGTTAACCATAGTGAATCATGCTCAACCATAGTAAACCAATGTCAACTATGGCCAACTAAAGTCAAACATAGTCGAACATAGTCAACCAACATAACCCAAATTCAATTATGGCAACCCAAATTCAACCATAGTTGAACATGGTTAGCCATGCTCAACCATAGTCAACCATAGTCAACCATGGTCAACCACAAATATCTGTATCCAACCTTGGTCAACCATATGGAAAATTCAAACAAGTTCACCCAATCGTCAATCATGGAAACTTTGGAGTGAATTCGACCATGGATTGAATTCACTATGTTTAAACGAAAACTATGGGTTGAAGTCAACTATGGATTGAATCCAACCAGCTACTGAAGTCAACCATGGATTTGAGTTGAATTCAACCATGAATTGAAGTCAACTTTGGATTAAATCCAACTTTAAATTGAATTCAACAAAGGATTCAAGGTAACCATGGATTGAAGTCAACCTTGCGTAAAATTCAACCATGGATTGAAGTAAAAAAAGTCAACGAGGTTGAAATAATGTAAACCAAAGTCAACAATAGACAAGCATACGATTTACCATGGTTGACCTGTAGCCAACCTTGGTCAACCATTATCAACCATAGGGAAGAGTTAAACAATGTCAACCAATAGCCAACCACAGCTAACCATGGTAAACCAAAGTCAATTATGGCCAACCAAAGGCAACCAAATTTAACTAAAGTCATCCACAGTCAAACATGGTTACCCATACTCTTCCATGATCAACCAAAGTCAACCATACTAAATGGAAGCCAATATAGTGAACCAAGCTCAACGATAGTCAACCTAAGTAAACGAAAGTCATTCATGGTCACCCAAAGTCAACCATGGTCTACTAGGTCAACCATGGTAAACAATACTCAATCATAGTCAATTAGCCAAGCAAACTCAACGATAGTCAAACAAAGTTATCTATTGTCAATTACAACAAAACAAAGTCAAACATAGTTGACAATAGTCAACCATATTCAATTAGTAAACCAAATTCAACCAAAGTCAAACAAAGTTAACCATAGTGAATCATGCTCAACCACAGTAAACCAACGTCAACTATGGCCAACTAAAGTCAACCATAGTCGAACATAGTCAACTATGGTCAACCAATGTAACCCAAAGTCAATTATGGCAACCCAAATTCAACCATAGTTTAACATGGTTAGCCATGCTCAACCATAGTCAACCATGGTCAACCACAAATAACTGTATCCAACCTTGGTCAACCATATGGAAAATTCAAACAAGGTCACCAAATCGTCCATCATGGAAAAACAAGGTTAACCATGGTCAACCAAAGTAAACCAAAAGGCCAACCAAAGTCAACTACATCTAACCATGGTCGCAAAAGTCAACCATGGTAAACCAAATTTAATGAAATTCAATCATGGTTTACCAAATTCAAACATGGTCAATTATGGTCATTTTTAGTCAATGATGATCAACAATTGTCAACCAAAGTCAACCAGCAAACAACCATCGTTAACTATGTTCAACTAAAGTTATCCATAGTCCAACAAAGCCAACCATATTCAATCAAATTCAACAACAGTAAACCAATAATGGAATTATAATAAACCAAGGTCAACCATATCCAACCAAAGTCAACATAGTGAATCATCGTCTACGAAAGTCAACCGTGGAAATGTGCTATAAACATGTTTGAGAACTTAATATTCTAACACTTACAAATATTTTTACCTCATTCAAAATATTTTGCTCTTCTCTTCTCGGTTCATCCTAATATGGATTCAATTGATGATGTATTTATGAGCTTTAACTTGCTCTTCATGTAAAAATAATTGTATCAAAAAAAATTTATATGCATTGTTTAACAATGTTTTTGCTTTGTACATTTCCTTCCAAATCAAAGTTATTCCTATATATTGTTTTTGTATGTGTTCAATAGAAATTCGAATTTCAAAATATTTAACTTTTTCTGTTATTATTTTTCTTCATTGTATACACTATATGTTTTTTACTTCCATGCTTTGATAATATCAAATAAATTTACAAATGTCATTTCACATCTTACATTCATAGATAGGTTCCCCATATTTTCCATAAATATTACTGTTTTTTTATTATTAATTATTTGATAATTATAATTATTTTCTTTCCACGATTCATTTAATTGACATTTATTTTACTTTTTCTAATAAGTAAATTTAAAATATAAATGCAATTTTATTTTATTTAAATTTTTAAATATAAATTTAATTTTTTTTTAAATATAAATTTAAGTTGATTTTATTGAAAAAATATTCTTATAAATAAATTTAATTACTAATATTAAGGTATTACTAATATTAATAACAATTATTTCACTTCAATTTAGATTCAATTATTTATTTTACTGTGAATTTACCTTTAATATTAATTATTTTACTTATCTTTAATTTTATTATATTTATTTAATTTACTTTATTTCTAATTTAAGTTATTTTTTTACTTATCTTTAATTTAATATTATTTTATCGCTTTTTTGTTTAATTTAATTTAGTTTATTTAAATATTTTTTAATATTTTTTTAACTATTTTCATTTTTATTTCCAAATAATATTTTTATTACTATTTTAATTATTTTACATTTATTTTATTTTATTTTATTTTTTAATTTTATTTTATTTTTTATTTATCTTTAATTTAATACTACTTTATTTCTTTCTTTTGTTAATTGAATTTAATTTAATTTAATATATATATATATATATATATATATATATATATTTTAACTTAGTATGTATTTATTTTTATTTTTATTTTCAAATAATATTTTTAGTAATATTTTAATTTAGTTATTTCTTGGCTTGCCGACTGTCCACTAGCAACAACCACATTTTTAAATATGGTTGATATTTGCCAATCAGCGAATATCAACCACTTTTAAATGTGTGGTCATAGTTGATATACGTCTATCGGCGAATATCAACCACAATTAAAAATGTGGTTGTTGCTAGTGAATGCGCTCTCCAAGTAATGCATCACACGGACGACGTTGATGTCCTTAGTAAATAATATTTTACAGATATAATACTTTAATAGAGGCCTTATCAAATAAATAATGAAAATGAAGAAAAATTCCTCAAAAAAACAAAACATAAATTCAAGGTCAAATCAACGAAATGCTAATGTAGATGCCTCGAATATAAAAGAGTTTCAGGGTGAAAAAATGGCTATAACCCATAACCTCAAACACTCATTATGTGCTTAACTCTGAACAACAACACCAAGTTCAAGGTTCAAGCTCAACTAACTAATGACTCGTTCATTTTATTTAATGCATTTCCATAATTTCCTTTTGTTGTGTTTGTAGACCTCCCAATTATCCTCCATGATAATGTTGGTAGTTTGCATCGATGTTTTGAGCTCAAATATTTTCGTTGGAAACCCCATGTTGCATCTTGCCCGTCTCTAGCACCCTGCTCCATATTGCAAATTACACAACTCGGAGCAGAAATGAAATGTTCTTGTTGTGCAAGGAGAAAGAGGCAGAGATACGCATTCATGGCTACGTCAGTTTCCAAGACGGCATTAAGAAGAGATTTATCATGTTTTTCAATTAAAATTTATGATGCTTAAACTTCAAAGATCAACCAACCGGATTATATATTCAAGCCCGCAAACCTGGAACCCTTTTAAAGTTCAAATATTAGCTGGTTAGGAAAACTGGATAGATCATATATCCGAGCCCGCAAATCCATAGAAGTTTACCAGATTTCAGTATCATATGAAATGACGATGTTCTTCCTATTTAGTCGCATGTCCATGCAATTTCAAGACAAGTTTAAAGTTCTACATTTCCAAGTTTAAAAAATTGGTTAGAGAAATTAAGTTTCAAATTAAATTTTTAGATAAGGTTAACATTTTATTAAGATTTAGGATTTAGTTTTTGTGGCTAATTTTTCCTATATCAACCAAAAACTAACTTTTTAAATATTTGAACTAGTAAGAATAAAGTTTATGAAATAAATTATGTTTCAAACTATATTACTATTAATATAAATATTTAAGTATAATATCTAAAACTAACATTAAATATATAATCATAATAATATTATTCTTTTAAAACCATTAAATATATAATCATAATAATATTATTCTTCTAATTATATTAATTTGAATACATTAAATATATAATCATAATATTACTCTTTTGAAAAAAAAAATAATAATATTATTTTTCTAATTATATTAATTTGAATACATTAAATATATAATCATAATATTATTTTTCTAATTATATTAATTTGAATTGTTTGAAGATTTATGTTTAAATTTTTTGAATAATAAAATTTTAATAAATTTATATGAATTTAAATCAATCGTTTTTTTTTCATTTTACTAAATAACTTAATGGAACATTATGTTGCAATTTAACTCACCACAATAATAGAGAGTAAATTAATAAGGGATAAATTCAACTATTTGTGGGTTAGGTTCGAGGAGCTGTGCATGGACATGTTCAGGAAATGCATGGATCCGGTGGAGAAATTCCTGTGAGGTGCCAATATGGACAAAAGCCAGAGTCCATTCTGTGTAGCAAACAAGCCACGTTGCAGAAGCATTGTAGAAGTTAATGAAATGTGTTGCCTCAGCGAAAAGGAGTTGGAACTTAAGAAACGTATGCATAGTCATAAATATTTATCTGAACATCAGGGAAGTTGCATCAGACTTTATATGAATGGATACTCATGGAAATATTTTTCACAAATGGTGTGAGAAAAGGAGTGATGAGTGATGATTATTGAACTTCCACAACTCCTCCCACTAGATGTACTCTGATTTATTTAAGTCTTGTGGCTAGGCATGGATCTCGTGCCCAACAAAGAAACACATAAATGAGATCAAGTGATTATCTTTATGTTTGAGGGATATTTTTAAGTTTACACAAGAGATCAAGTCTCTTGTTAGAGAAGAAGAGGAAAGTGATGGATTTCTCGAATATGCTAGGAAGCATTTAGTAAATAACTAAATATTTCATACATCAACTCTTGAGAAAATGGAAAAAGGGTTGCAGCAACTAGAATTCCATGACATCTTATTCTCTTAGTGGCACGTCTATCATTTTTCCCAAGTTTTTAACATTGTTTTCCGAATTATAGACTTGCTTCACCCACGGAATGAAAATGAAATACATCACACATCATGGATTAAATCACACATTATGTCCATCAGAGCCAAAGGTTACCATATCATTGGAATCAACTTGTTGATCAGTATGCCCAAGAAGCAAGTTACATTCTTTGTTTATTGAAAGAAGAGATAAATGCAACCTACACAACACATGGATTTGGAATTGATTTGTGTTGACATCACAAACTGGTCTCAAATGCAATTAAATTATTTCACTCTCCAGCTCCATTGCTAATGTGATGCAGGTGAGAATGGAAAACACCAATCCAACCCGCCTACCCCAAGATATAGTGTGATTCACTTAGATAGAACCACTAAACTTAGTATTCCTAGCTAATTCTTTTCTCAAATGTGGGCCCCACTTTCCTAAAATGCTTTCCACAATTACCTTCTTACCTTTCCGCAACAATCTTGTGGAATCACCTTCCTTCCACAATTGCGGGCGTTCCTTTGCAATTTCCTCCTATAATTAGCGTCCACAATGTTCCCTTTTTGCAATGAGCCTTTCCGCAATTGCCTTGCGAAAACCGTCTCCCTTTCGCAATTGCCTTGCGGAATCGCCTCCCTTCCGCAATTGCGACCATACTCCTTTTCGCAATTGCAGGCGTACTTCCACAAATTCCTTCCACAATGAACCCTTCGCAAATTTTGGATGACCTTCACTTCAGCAATTTCGATTTTCGGGTTGTGGGTGTCCTTCTGCAACTTTCTCGAAAGTACTTCCGTAATTTGTCTCCCACAAAGTCCAATCTGCAACTCCTTACAACCATCGATCTCTTGCGGCTTTGATCTCATCTATCGATCTGCTATCACTTGCAGAACTTCACTTAAACTTGCGCATCTCTATCCCCCTCGCACCTTCACTTCTTGGATCTTTCTGTGCCATTAATCTATCTCCTAGATTTGATCTGGGTCGTTCAATCTCTATTCAACGAACCAACTGTAAACTCTGCATTCTGTGTTGATTGATCAAAGGGTTGATCAATCAAGCTCTTTATCCCCCTCACTAGACTCTATCTCCTTCACTCCATCCACACATCACCTTCATGGCTTCTCCTACAGATCACTCCTTAGTCCGAATAAAACTTCGTTTTGGC
This sequence comes from Larix kaempferi, assembly GCA_027924585.1. Classification (NCBI taxonomy): domain Eukaryota; kingdom Viridiplantae; phylum Streptophyta; class Pinopsida; order Pinales; family Pinaceae; genus Larix; species Larix kaempferi. Next base: position 5,116,477 of record BSBM01000872.1, read on the forward strand.
TCCATGATGTACTCTAGTCTAACCCTAAGCTTCTTCTCTAGGGATTCATATACACAGGGACCTATCAATCTTCCTGTATTGTTCTTTTTCAATCCATTCAGGAATTCACACACAGAGATCATCAAGCATTCAACAGGTTCATCAATTATTCAACTCATATAATCATACACACAGAAAGAACTGCATTTACATAGAGATATGTTGAAATAGGCTTTCCTTCATTCAAACATAAGAACCTATATACTCATATTTATCCAGAATCTGTTTTCTGGTCTTCATAGATCTGATACAACACAACCAACTACCCTTGGCCATATTTCACAATGTTTGGCCACACCCTTGTGCCTTGTTGGCTCACACAATATATACAAAACAATTCTTAAACCACTTCTGGTTCAAATCCACAACACATTCAAAAATTCCCTGAGTTGTTGCTAACTAATTCTAAATATAGAAAGCTCTTAAACCTAGCTCTATGAATCGCTCAAGAGAGCCTTTGAGCTCCATCGAATGTTGCCATCAATTGTTGGCTTTGTTACATGACTCATCAATTGACTCAATGACTCACCTAATGACTCAGGATTTATATAGAATCTCACTTAGGACATATGATTATTTACAATAATGCGGGATTGTTTACAATGATGCATCAAAGAACTATTTAACTCAGGAAATGAAGTCCTTCTTTAGGTCTGGTCCAAAAATTGGTCTTGGATTTGGATGGAGAGTAGGATGCTCCTGTATCAAACTCCCTAGGAAGAAATAAATATGACCTCAAGGTCATAAGCTTCAATATTCAATATGCCCGAATCCCAAACTTTATGTTGAAGCTCCTTAGCTGCTTCATGGTTGTCTTGTTTTCTTCTTCTTGTCTGCAACTCTCCTGGATTCCATACTTTTTATTGCAATGCTCCACTAGCCTTACTTTTGAAATCTTCTTATGTCACTTGTATTCTACTGTTGCTCTATTTCTTTGCTCTACTAATGGAAATATCCTTTTCCTCTTCATGTCTTCTCTGAGACATCTTCACCATTAGCATCTTCATTTCTTCAATCTCCATGTCCAGTCTATCCTTTGGCCGGTACACTTGCATCTTATTATTATGAAATTGTTCTTGTTCCCTTGGCTCTCTGCTGCTATCCACTAGCTTACAAGACAATTCAATGTCTCAACCTTTTATCTTCTCCTCTCTAATGTTGCAACTAAGCATTTCTATCAGCTTCAATTCTTCATCATACTTTCTAAGATCAGAAAGTTTCTCTCTGTATTCATTATCCAACTCTGCAACAACAAGTTCTTCTAGGTACTGATCATATTTATGAGACATATTGTCTCTTCCTTTTTCATGACAGATTTCTTTTCCTGTCTTCCTTCACTTTCTTCAATACCTGCAAACATACACCAAAACTCAATTTCAAAAACATGAGACTCTGAAGTCTTTGTGGATATTCTCCCTGGCATCCTCTTTTTGTCTTGGTCTGATTACATCATCATAATTTCACCAATATCTATCTCTCCAACAGTCTGAGCTATAGGTTGTGTTATCATTTCATCTCCCTTTACAAAAGGATTATGTTCTGTTGTCATGCTTTTGGGAATCATATCTTCTTCTTCTTTGATTTCCCTGACATCCCAAGATGACTATTCAACTTCTTCCTTCATCAGAATGCACTTATGATCCTATCCTCTGGAAATGTCTTTGTACATTTCTTTTTCTTCCTTCATCTTCATAACAGTTTCAATTGACTTTTTTCCTCCATTAATCAACTCATCAATGAGTTCCTTTTTCTGCAACACTTCGAACTATTTCTCACTTGAGAGACCTTCTTCATGATATTTGGCTTCATCCATTTTTGAAACAGTTTCAAAAGACTACCTACCAGCTGCAACAAAACCTGTAATCATAAAAAAATCATTAGTTTTAAAAGCATAAGACCTCTTGGTCTCCTCCATAAGTTGATGTGTACTCCTTATAGTATCCATGAGACTTTCAATTAGTCTCTCTTTTCCTTCTTCATCATCCTCTCCTAGCAAAGAACCATTAGAGGAAATTTGGATGAAAAATGGGCCTTTTAACCCTAAAGTACAATTTCTTGTCATCACATATTAGCCAATCAAAATGCTTTAAAATTCAAACAAGGTGCATGTAAAAAATTTGGAATGAAAAAATAAAAACTACTTTTTTGAATCGTATTTTTAACTTATCTCCTTGTAGGTTTACTCAAATTTCAAGCGGGAGGACTCGTTGGATGCATAATTAAATTATGCATCCAATGAGTTCCCATGTTGTATACTTTTAACAACATCCACACCATGAAAAAATGAAAATACATTAAAAAACATGTTTTCTCTCACTAGAAACACGGTTTTTAATGTATTTTGAATTTTTCATGTTGTCGATGTTGTTAAAAGTATGCAACATGAGTAATCGTTGGATGCATAATTTAATTATGCATCCAACGAGTCCTCCTGCTTGAAATTTGAGTAAACCTACAAGGAGATAAGTAGAAAATATGATCCAAAAAAATAGTTTTTTTTACTCTCTCTCTACTATTATTTTATTATTTTCCTTAGGAGGCCCATTTTTTACCCAAATTTCCTCTAATGCCTATTCTGGTTCACAATATGAAACTTCAATCTCGGACTCAAATGTCCTGAGTTCTTCCTTCAATCTAGTAGACATCTATTTCTTTAGCTTCACATGCAGTGAATGCCATCTCACTTTCTTGTTCTTCATTGTCCAACCATACCTATGGTCTTCCTTCTATAGCAGCATCTCTAAATGAATAAATTGAAATCCTATGTCAACTAATTCTCTATCATACTCCTCTTGACTCATCATTTTGATGTATTTTGATTTGGCATATTTACTTTTGTTGTGGTGTTCTTTTGAACCTCTGCAATGACCTTCAGTAGTCATTATCTTCATTTCCTCTTCCTCTGTGAACTTCATCTTGTTCACTTGTGGACTTCTCCCAAGCCTTCTCTCAGCAAGCCTTCATACCCGCCATACCTAAACAAGCTATCTCTCCTTGATATTGTCATTTTGGTATCTTTGGTTCCTTCCTCTAGAACATTTTGAGAAACTCCTTTGATCCTCTGGGCTTCTACAGGTCCACTTCTTCTCTGAGAAAAATCAACTTGTTCCCTTCTTTTCCAACCTCTGTTGGATCCTTAGGTTCTGCCACTGCTTCTTCTTCTCTTCTCTAAGATTTCACAAACTCTTCCTCAAGAACACAACTATCCTTGATACAGATCCTCTAGCTATCACTGCTGCTGTCAAACCTTTCATGTTTGCTTCAACAAATTCTTATAACCAAAGTTAGATAAAACATCAATTAGTCCATACCTTTAAGACTCTTCCACTTGTATAGTTGGATTAAACATCTCCTATGTCTGCAATTCTTGATTTAATTTAATTCTAAACACTTCCACTTGACCAACCTTCTCAACACAATCGTTAGTCTTTAACTTCAACATAAATTGAAAATCAGAATTTGATTTACCTCTGTTTCCTTTGTGGCAGCTTCAACTCCCTTTTCTACTCAGATTCTTTTTCAACCAGACTACAATGACTACTCTGATATCTCAGCTCTGATACCAAGTGATGAAGGTGAGAATGGAAAAATCCAATCCAACACACTTACCCCAAGATATAGTATGATTCACTCAAATAGAGCCACTAAACTTAGCATGCCTAGCTAAGTCTTTTCTCAAATGTGGGCCCCACTTTCCTAAAATGCTTTCTGCAATTACCTTCTTACCTTTTTGCAACAATCTTGCGGAATCACCTCCCTTCCACAATTGCAGGCGTGCATTCGTTCCTCAATTGTGAGCCTACCTTTGCAAATTCCTTTTGCAATTAGCGTCCACAACATTCTCTTTCTGTAATTTCCTTATGGAATGATCTCCCTTTCGCAATCGCTGGTGTACTCCTTTCCGCAATTGCGGGCGTACTTTCACAAATTCCTTCCGCAACAAACCCTTCTGCAAATTGCGGATGACCTTCCCTTCTACAATTGCAGGTTGCGGGTTGCAAGTGTCCTTCTGCAACTTTCTCAAAAGTGATTCCACAATTTGTCTCCCGCAAAGTCCCCCCTGCAACTCCTTACAACCGTCGATCTCTTTCGGATTTGATCTCATCCGTCGATCTACTATCGCTTGTAGAACTTCACTTAAACTTGCGGATCTCTATCTCCCTCGCACCTTCACTTCTCGGATATGTCCATGTCGTTAATATATATCCTAGCTTTGATCTGGGCCGTTCAATCTCTATTCAACGGACCGACTGCAAACTCTACGTTCTGCGTTGATTGATCAGAGGATCGATCAATCAACCTCTTTCTCCCCCTCACGAAACTCGATCCCCTTCTCTGGATCCATGCATCACCTTCATGGCTTCACCTGCAGATCACTCCTTAGTCTGAATAGAACTTGGTTTTGGCTCCACGACGCACTCTAGTCTAACCCTAAGATTCGTCTTTGCGGATGCGGTGAACGAATCCGTTCACTAGATTAATAGTCAAATCCGACTCTCATATTGGATAAGATAAGAATAATATATTGATTGATGGTATAAAGATTACAATAAGATGGCCTTTATAAGGCTTGAGGAGGCACAGTGAAGGGTTACGCCTTTTCACTAGTAACCTAATAAACTATTAATTTATAATTAATATTATTAATTAAATATTCATAGCATTGCCTTCCCCTTAGGAAAGCTTTGTCCTCAAAGCTTGAGTATTTTCCTAATGTCGTCTTTTATTCTGGCTCTATGTCGCACTGATGACCTAAGAGGTGCGATTTTGATTACGACCATTGCTTCCTTTTGTTTCTTTTGCGTCAGAATCTGTATTAAATCTATATTTGGTGAAGTTTTGTTTATGTTTTTACTGCTTGCTTGGTTGTTACTTTTAACTATTCTTGTTCTTGATTGAACAGACTTGATCAACTTTCTCATAATAACTATTTTCATGTTGTTATTCCGATTAACCTTATAGTTGTTCTTATTGATGTTCTTAATAGCGGTCCTTATGATGACATCTTCTCTTCGTGTGTTTATGTATGTGGCATTCTTGTTGATGTATTGATCTTCATTATTACCCTTTTCTTTAGTCTTTATCAAAAGTTCTTTTGAATTTTCTTCCTTTGTGCATACAGCTTCGTTCAGATACTTGACTGCATAATTGGCTTGCTTCTTGCTGCAATTTTGATCAAGATCCATACTCTCTTCTTGGTTGACATACTAGTTTTTTGTAGCTTCCTCCATATCAAATATTTTGTTGTTGGTTTCTTTATTAATAGGATGTGTGCTATATTTGTCTTGCATATTATCTTGATCAATGCCATTACTTTCATCATGATTGACATAATGGTCTACTACATCTTCTTCTTTTACCTCAGTTTTAGTGGCTTCTTCTACGGAATTTTCACATACATCTTCATTTTCTGTAAGTGTTAAATTGTTAATAGAATTTTTTATTTCAATTATATCCTTACTGATTTGTTCAAAAAGCTTGATCAATTCTTCATTGAATGACGCCATAGGTCTTGTTGAGGGGGATATTTTTTTTTGTTTGCTTTCCCAACCTTGTACAATGACTTCTTTTTTTTTTGATAATAATAATATATATATATATTTATAATATTATTATTTTTAACAATATTAAAAATAATAATTAGTATTATTAATATTTGAAATATTATAATATTATAATTTTTGTTTTTGTGTAGGGCTGGATACGTGAATGAGATTGGCCGTTGGCCGAGAGGACTGGCGAAAGAGGAGAATAGAGGTAGGCGCAGTGGCTGGTAGGGATGGCGTGGGGAAAGTGCAGCGAGGGTGAGAGTGTTGTGCAGTATGGTGACAGGGGTTGGAGAGGGAGGAATGGTAATGAGGAGAGGTATGGTGCACATGGAGGGCGAAGGGAGCAGGAGATGCACGGAGGAGGAGGGCGCGGTAGAGGCTGAGGCTAAAGGAAGGAGCTGTGAGGGAGCCGATGGCTGGGGAGCTGGAGGTGGGAGGAAGAAGGCGCAGGGAGGGGGGAGGCTGCGTGTGGAGCAGCGTGGGGCAGTGGAGTGGTGGTAGGATGGACTTGCGTGGGTTTCGATTGGATGCACGTGCGGGAGGGAGCGAGCAGGAAGAGGGGAGGAGCCGAGAGGTGAGCGAAGGGAAGTGGAGCTGTGGGAGTCATGGCTGCGGAGGAGGGAGGGAATGAAGGGTAAGCAGGAAGGTGACCTGCGGCAGAGCAGGGTGGCGTGTAGGTGTAGATATGTGGCGATGCAGCGAGAGGGAGGGAGTTTAGAGGGAGCATGCAGGTGGTAGAAGGTGGCACGACAGTGATGGGAGTTCGCAGGCGTGTGAGGAGTGGTGGGCATATGGAAGGAGCATGTAGGGGGTATGAGGGATCGTGGTAGACGAGGGGAGGAGAGCATGAAGGTGGAAAGGAAACGCGTGGATGATGATGTGAGGGAATGGATAGGAGGTGACGAGGACAAGTGCGCAGAAGGTGGATTGGAGATGGGGAGATGGAGCAGCGGAAGGAGTGTCGAGTTGGGCTAGGGGTGTGGCCCCAGTTGAGGAGAACGTAAGCAGCAGTAGAGCGAGCGGAGCAAGGATTGATGAGCTGAGTCCAAGCTCAGAGTGCAAGAGCGAATCCACTCTGATATTGAGCCGAATCCGAGCTCAGGTCGAAGGAGCCGAATCCGGCTCTAATACCAAATGCGGTGAACGAATCCGTTCACTAGATTAATAGTTGAATCTGACTCTCATATTGGATAAGATAAGAATAATATATTGATTGATGGTATAAAGATTACAATAAGATGGCCTTTATAAGGCTTGAGGAGGCACAGTGAAGGGTTACGCATTTTCACTAGTAACCTAATAAACTATTAATTTATAATTAATAATATTAATTAAATATTCATAGCAGCGGATTCATATACACAAGGACCTATCAATCTTCCTGTAATGTTCTTCTTTCAATCCATTCAGGAATTCACACACAAATATCATCAAGCATTCAACAAGTTTGTCAAGTATTCAACTCATATAATCATACACACAGAAAGAACTGCATTTACACAGAGATATGCCAAAATAGTCTTTCCTTCGTTCAAACGTAAGAACCTGTATACTCATCTTGAACTAGAATCTGCATTCTGGTCTTCATAGATATGATACAACACAACCAGCTACCCTTGGCTAGATTTCACACTGTTTGGCCACACCCTTATGCCTTGTAGGCTCACACAATATATACTGAAGGATTCTGAAACCACTTCTGGTTCAGATCCACAACACATTCAACAATTCCCTAAGTTGCTGCTAACTAATTCTAAATATAGCAAGCTCTTAAACCTAGCTCTATGAATCGCTCAAGAGAGCCTTTGAGCTCCATCAAATGCTGCCATCATTGTGGAATTTGTTACAGGACTCATCAATTGACTCAATGACTCACCTAATGACTCAACACTCACCTAGTGACTCAGTATTTATCTAGAATATCACTTAGGACATAGGATTATTTACAATAATGCATCAAAGAACTATTTAACTCAAAAAATGAAGACCCTCTTTAGGTCTTTCCCAAACATTGGACTTGGATTTGGATGGAGATCAGGATGCTCCTGCATCATAATGCAATATATTGCTACCAATACCTCATTATATCACCACTAGTAGTTATATAAATCATTTATCAACTATCAACTCTTACATCATTTCGCTCTTTCTTTTTACTTTCTTTTAATGATCAATTCTTTTGATATTCATTCTTACAAATCCAAAAACAAAATTTTCCTTACTTATGATTAACTTGACTTGAGTCGAGTTTGCATCAAGTATCCTCAATAGACAAAGCTTGGACAGTTTGACAAGAGGGCATTCAAATTTTAATTCATTACCAATGATAGATGAGCTCACCATCATTATGTTTCCCCAAAGTCGCATAATGCGAGTGTCTCTCACATTACTAAAATGCCAACTAAAAACCACTCATTAAATCGATTTAATTGTGGAGGGCTAGCCGATGGATGCTCTAATTCGCAGGGAATTAGTTGCTTGCAAATTTTGTTCTTGTTAGTGTTATTTACTTATGCGTATGAGGTGGGGAGTGAAATTAGAAACTCAAACTGATTTAGTAAGTTATTTACTTTATTTTCATAAAAATAAAGCATGTGTTTATGTTTAGGTATTGACTTTAGGAATTGAATTTATATTTACGGTCCCCATAATTGTATTAGGAATTGACTTTATAGTGTAGCCTATAAACATAAATATAACAAAAATATATTTACAAACTTGATATAGAAAAAAATATAGGAATTGAGTTTAGGAATACAACAAAATATATTTACAAATTTGATATAGAAAAAAAATATTTAGTATAAAATTAACTTTTACAAAGGGGAAGAAAAAACTAAATATAAAACTAAAGTTTATATTCTCTCTCTATATATATATATATATAAACTTTATATATTATTTAAAATGTATAAGAAAATTAAATATAGAATTAAACTTAGCATAAAAAATAAACTTTACCTATTTAAAAAAATTAAGGATTTAATATATTGTGGACTTTTAAGATATATATTTATATATTTTCAAGCGAAAAAAAAAACTACAACTTGTTATTCACTTGGAATTAAAGTTACATATGACAGTTCCTCAAAAATACCTTGGAGCCAAAGATCATCTTCCTCTCAGGAAAGACACATAGAAAATCATCCAAAAATAACTACTCTACTCGAAACTACAACAGAATGAACTATTCAGAAAACCCAAATGTTCCAGCCAAAACTACAAACTAACATCAGTCCATAAAACTACAAACTAATGAAAATATTGACTCAAAAAACACTACAAAATCTTGAATCCAAAAGATTCTCCTCTCGGAATTCTTCGAAATATACAAGTCCATCCATATCCTAAATGGAAGATTTAGAAAGTTAATTCGCCATCTGATTGAAAACCCTATAAATGTGCATGAAAGAGATGGAAGGGAAATACTGAATCAAACATTTCACTCTATGCATCCAATGTTCTATATGAATTGACTGAAGAGATTGACATCCCTTAGCCCAGTTGATAACTGCTTTAGAGTCCCAAACAACTTGAAGCTCCACAATACCTCTTTTTTTGTTGAACCAAAGAAGACCCCACAAAGCCACTAACTCAGCAAGAGTATTTGTTCCTTCTCCCACCTGAATATTTAATTTGATAAAATGTATTTTTTCGATATATAACACCATACCTACCCCACATTTACCATCTTTTGCAACCCCATCAAAGTCTCCAATTGCAATGTCTTCATTCAAAACTGGACTAGTATATATCTTTTGCTTCTTCAATTTTCCTTTTTTTACAAAACTCAAAAAAAGGAGAAACTATATTTAAGCAAATAATGAAAGGAGAAGGCTTGATATTCTGGAAAATGTACCTATTTTGAGCCTTCCAAATTTCCAATATAGTAAATAAAGAGAGTTCCCTATATTTAAATTCCCTCTCAAACCAAGAAAATATGCATTCTTCAAAGGTATTCATCCCCCAATGTTCTGAGACCGAAAGAAGATATCCTAGTTTAGACAAAACCAATTTGAAGAAAGAACAATGGCAAAAAAGATGAGAGACAGACTTAATAGCTTCCTTGCGTACAATGCATATACATGGGCCACAGAATCCCCTTCTTTGAAGAGTGTTCCATGTTAAGATATTATTTTTCAACACCATCTAAACAAAACACTTTACTTTCATAGGAATTTTTCATCTCCATAATCTTTGAGCCCACCTAGATGTAATGTCCCCATCTTGACCCTATTGCATTAATATTGTAAATGATGTAAATATTGTCATTTAGTCATGATGAGGAGCTCAAGGCCAAGGCCCCGCCATTGATTTATCGTTTTATGTATCGTCAATTAGAGTAGATGCATATGGTTCTTATGCTAGCTGTGCACAATGTAAATTCAGACATCATGTAAATATGCAATTTTAATGAAAAACCCACAACCAGCTATGCGATGCAACAAAGAGATGGGGGCATGATCTTTACAAGGAATAGGGAGGGAAAATAACCAAACCCTTGAGCCATGGTGTTAAGCCATTTCATTGAGGAAACCCATGAACTCTCAACTACCCATTTGGTCTCATGCACCAATCATTTAATTCTTCCAAGAATTGGTTGAGACAATTAATGCCTTGGGATGGGAGAGGTATGGCTGTCAATTGTCGTGTATGGGCAAGACAACAACCTGGGAAAATGAGTTTTTGGTTTGCTGGGCAAGAAAACCCCCACGAAATTGTGCCCAAGGCCATTCTTCACCCATGGCATTCATCCTCTCACGAAATCTGAGCTTGTTGGGGTTTTATCCTTCACGTTTTTTACCATTTCCTGCATTTTTCCATGCCTGCAAACTCGTTTTTGGTTAGCACAGTGGCTGGGAGAAGAGAACCACGATTTTCTGGGGTTATAAAGGTCGTTTCTTCCCATGAATTTCCCATGGACGTTTTTCTCAAAACGATTATGCTCCTGGGGTTGTTTTCCCTTTTACCAAATTTCATTTTGGGCTTCCCCACGTTTTTCTGAGCTGGTAGAAACCCCATCTTTGGTTTGAACCTGTGAGTAGGAGATTCTAGAGTGGAAGAGGATAGGTTTGGCTTGATGAGCCCAATGGAGTATCCATAGCTCAATGGGTGAGCCACTAGCTTAGTAATTCACCTCTACCCATCTCTTAACAGCCTGAGAAACCCAATTGCTGATTGGCTTGGCTGATTCTGGTGTATCTTTGGCTATGTGAGAGCCTTCTTTCCCCTTTTCCTTGTGGAGATCATGCCCAGCTCAGGGGTGGCAGTGGTGCTGAGAGATTAAGGAGCACACTGGCCTATGGTTGGGTGGAACGTTGCAGAAGCGTAGCTAGTTGCTCAGGGACTACTTGGTTTAAAGATAAGTATTCTCATTTGCTATTTCTGCAATGTCTACACTTAATGGCTATCATGAAAATGTTGGATGTGTGTTAATTCTGCACATGATTTACTTCCGCTGTGTTTTTAAAATCTTTATGCATCTTCATATCTCCATTGTATTATGTGAATTCTTATGAAATAAGTTTATGGGGCTGGATGCCCGGTTTTAGCCTCACGATCCTCTCCATTGCACTGGTATGATGGGTGGGGACGTGACAGTTGGTATCAGAGCTCTAGTTTCAACACTACGGCTGTTGGGCCCTTCCCAGGGATATAAATCATTGTGTGTACATGCATTTTGTATTTGGAACTAAAATGCATTAAATAAACCTCAAGATCGCATGGCTTCTATTTGTTGGAATGGGAAATCATTTCCATGACTGTTTGGGGATTTTTGCAAATTGCTTGCATTGATTGCATTTGTATGAAATAGAGGAAGGAGGGGAAACCTCCACCATCTTATATTGTTTTGTTGTTTTGCTGTTTCATGCTTAACATGAAGAGGTGCAATTTATTTTTCTTAAAAAATACTGTTTTTGTTGCAAATATGAGTTCTGTTGTTAATTTCCTAAGTGTCTTTGAAAAAAATCGTTTAAGTCTGTTTCGGAAAGAATTCCCGAATGTCTTCCGAAATTGCGGGAGCATTCGGCGAATTGTCCCGAAATTGCAGAAGGAATTCTCTTCCAAAATTTTGGAAGAGTTCGGCAAGTGGGCCCGAAATTTGCGGAAGAGTTCCATGAATCGCCCCGAAACTGCGGAAGGATTCCGCGAGCTGTTCCGCAATGCAGAAAATTTTTCTAAGTGTTCGGCTACGAAAGGAAAATTTCAGAAGGATTCCGCGAACTGTTCCGCAACTGCGGAAGACTTCGGCGAATCGTTCTGCAATTGCGGAAGGCTTCAACAAACCGCCCCGAAACGACGGAAGCATTCGCCGAACGGCTCCGAAATGGCAGAAGCCTTCGCCGAATGGCTCTGCAACTACGGGAGCATTCGCCAAATGGCTCCGCAACTGCGGGAGCCTTCGCCAAATTGCTCCGCAATTGCGGGAGCATTCGGCAAACTGCCCCGAGAAAAAAAAAAAAAAAAAAGTGACCAAAACTCAATTTTTGGATAGAGGGAGCATCCGGGCTGAGATTGGGATGATTCCTGTGGGGCTCGGAGGCCATTGACGAGGGCCATGAAAGAACCAGTGAAGACCTCGAGCCCATTACACTCCGATTTGACAGAAAAAGGGGAATAGTGACTTCTGAAGGACGGAGTCCCGAGGCTTGACAGAAGGTCGGTTTGAGCTGAAATTGATCAGGCGCGGCCATGAAGCAGGCACAGTGTTAACTTCAGAATCTTGGAGCCAAAATCCAAAGGATGTGGAGTCGGGGTGAGCAAGAAGGCCAAAAGGCACTGTTCCGGGCCACTTTTTCGGGATTTTGAAAAGCTGGTGGATAGTAAAAGTGACCCTAGATGTGGGAATCAAAAAAATTACTGAAATAGACATTTCATATTCTCATTAAGACGGATAATTTCCGTTAGACGAAGATTTCCCAGAAATGCACCGTTTGGGAGATAGCCATTTTTGGCCCAAAATTTGGAATTTTGGGAAAAATGTGAAAAGTGAGAAGTAGTAAAACCCAGAAATTCATAGAAGATGAATGGTGCATCAGAATTGAGATCCGTGAATTGCTGAGTGTTCCTTGTTATATGGACTAGCTTCGCCCGATATAAAAGTTTTTGTGATTCCTCATAGATTTTCTTCCACAGGTGGCTAAAGTTGGCATTCTGGACCAAAATGCAACTGTGTAAGATGTGCAGAATTGGAGTGAAAGTTGTCATTTTTGAAAAAATGCAGTTTCCACACCCGGTGTTGGAATGAAGCATGAAGACAGGCATTGGAAATATTTTCCAGCAGGGAACAATGATGCATGACCAGAGTTTGAATGAGGTCTACATATATCATAGATATTTAGTGCAGAAGAGTGCCAGCAACTGTTTTGACAAACAAATTTTGTTGTCAATATGGGCAATTTCTACAATTGCATGATATGGAAGAGGAATTCCATGTTACGATGAGGGATCGAAAAGGGAAGAATTCCTTAAACCCCTGTTGTTATCATACTTACAATTATGAAATTGTCATATGGCATGAAAATGTTAAAAATGTAAGGGATTACATAGATGTATATGCACTAGATGACATCTTAACAAACATTGCATAGTGCATATGGAAATGCTTGTGCATAAATGGGATATTGCATATTGGTAAAATAATGAAGTCTACATATGCAATGAACCACTAATGGAGAATATTGTGGTTGCTAATCACTATTGATGTTGGTATTGGTTGTAGGACCAAAGATAACAAAGAGCATGGCTAAATGTGCTAAGGATGTTGTTGCATGAAGCCAACAACCTTATGCAGAAAGGATGGTACAACAAATCTATGATCATAAAGTTGGAAAAAGGACTGAGCAACCTTGGTAAGAGGCCAACTGATCAGGTAACACCAGGCGATGTTAATGGCAACCATGCAGGTAATGACTATTGGTGCCAATTTGCATGAATGTTGAAAGAGGATTTGGTAAGACCTCTTCAACTATGTTTGAGCTATGTTGAGTTAGTTTACATATGATATTGAACACCGATTGGAACTGTTAACCTACCAATCTTGGTGAGGTGTGGGTAAGTGAAGGAAATGATCCTTACACCCTATGACTGTTTAGAAATCTCAATGCATTCATATGAATTTATATCCTGCCATGTGTATGTTGGTTATGTGCTTAATAACCAAAGCAAGTGAGGACTGGGGGTCCTGATTTTGGTAATGCAAGTTATATGAGATAGTCATGTTCCGATCATAATATGCTTGAATGCATAGTACTCATGAAACAATGCAAGGTAGCATTGAGTAGATGTACATTAAGAGATTTTATAAATCTTGTGATGCATAGTATGAATGCATAGGGATGATGCATATGTTATTGCAAAATAAATAATGAATGAAATGATGAATTGATGATAATTCTAGGATCATTTCATGGGCTATTATGAATGCAGAATAGTAAGTGCATGAAGAGCCCAATCATGACCGATGGGCTACTAGAATGTTCTGTGGAAGGATAGAGTTGTATGAATGACATGACTGTGAAATTTGATCTAGAGCTTATGAGAAGGAATCTCATGGTCGAGAGCTCTAAGTTCTGTTAGTAAGAAAAGTTGTAAATATCAGATTTGTAAATGTTACGGATTTGAAATGTTGCTAATAATTGCTAATGACTGTTTGACTTATATGAAAATATGTCAGGAGGACATGCTGTAAGTGGATGCTCATGTATGGTAGCGGGCATAAGACCATAACGGGCAGAGTGATGTCACTTACAGGAGCCAAACAATATGAGAATAGGCTCATGGCTAAGCGAATCAATTTATGAAGACACATCTGCAAAATGAATGAGTATTCTGTGACCCTAGACAAGAACATTCATGTCTAAATTATTAGGGTTAATATGCAGAGCATGCTCTATCTTATTTATATCATTGCAGACTGCTTGAGTATGATTAGGGCCTACATGGCGCACATCGGAAAGGGGGTGCACACCTTTTCTGGTGTTGGGTCATGATAGGGTTTTCAATATTGACTACACCCTAAGAGAATGGACGCATTCCTGGTGTTTCAATACTTGGTAGTGAATGATATGGAATATGGTTAAGAATTGAACAACCATACTGATGAGCTTGCTTATCCTTCTTGTGTTGTCATCCTACACAGATACAGATTGATACTGCACATTAAAGGGAAAAGTGAAGAAGGGTAGGCAAAGGGACTGTATGGGAATTGGCAACCTTTCTATGCTCACGTGAAATATTACCAGATGGGATGGACAGGCTCGAAGAGCTATGTAATAAGAGAAGGTATCATCCTTGTGTGAGTAGGGGTCATGTTAACCTGTAGTCAAGAAATTCACTGATAAAGTTCCTAAAAGGAACCACCGATTTGCACAAAGAGAATGAGTGGCGTCCTTGTATAAATGAAGAGTTGATGTGTGTGAAGGGTTATGGTGCAAGAAGGTGTGGTGGCATTGGTAAAGGCATAAAATATCTACTGGGACAGTGGTGGAAGGGCGGGCGCTGAGGACTAACTGAAGACCCTGAGATGCCTATGGCTCCATAGTAGAGCCTTGACCTATAATGGTCGGTGGCACAGTTTCCTTCCATTGGTCGATGACCCAGATGAATGTGCTGGCTCGGCACTGGAGAGGGCCAACCAGGTATGGGACTGGTTGGGCACCACCAAATGCTTGGTAAATCCAGCCGATGGGGAGGCGTACTGGTTAAGCATTAACTATATCCAAGTCCATAAGCGATCCCAAGGCTTGCAAAGCAAAGCAGGATCCTGTGGACCAGAGGGGAAACGCACAATACAGATAAGTATTCGTTTTCATTTATGTCTTGTTTGGAATAATGAATATTATAGGTCTAATTCCTCTAACAGCGAAGCTGATACACTATTGTTTCTTTGTTGGAAACCATGGTCATTACAGGAAGGAAAGACCTTGAAAGACTATAAACTGCTGGTAAATCCAGAGAGTAAATGAGTGGATGATATAAATTATTAAGAAATCCAGGGAGTAGCTGGTTGAACGCTATAAAGTTCTTGATAAGTCCAGAGAGTGACTAGTTGGGCATTAACCACTTGATATGGTAAAGCAGCGTGTACGCTGGCCCAACACCCCTTAAACAATTGATAAAACCAGTCGGAGCATTGGCCTAGCATGTTGCTAAAGGAAATGATTGATAAACCCAGTCGACGTACTGGCCTGAAATTGCCTATTCGAATGATTGTGGAGTAGCCTACGTGCTGGCCCAACATTCGTTATTGTGTTCACGGGAAATCCAAGGCTCGTAAAGCAAAGAAGGATCCCGTGGAATAAAGTGAAGACATCCAATACAGATAAGTATTCAATTACCTTGCAGCTTCTTGCTCATGAATATACGTGTGTATATGATTTGGTTATGATTTCCTAAACTCTTGTTTAGAGAAAAACCCTATGAAAATGAACTAAACATGTGAATTAATTCAATGATTGAGTGTAGGTATTGCTGGAAGCAAGGATTATGAAGGCATCCTAGAGATGCATGTGGACATATGACCGTCCTAAGCGGTACTGAAAGATGGTGCTAGTGGATACGAGTGGATCCTAGCAGCCAAAGGTTCTGTAGGCAATAATGGAAAGGGTGCCCTAGCTGAAAATCCATATACAGACCTTAGACACTAAGTGCCATAGCCAAGAAAGGAAAGTTAAAGCATTCACATTGAAGTGAAAGAGACTAAGGAGCATGAAACCACAGTGATGGAGTAGCTCCATAATAGAACAAGACTAAGAGGGAGAAACCCCTACTCTTCTCTTTCCTTTTGATTGATGCATTTATAAAACAAAAGATTGTTGAGTGCATATCATGGCTGAAATTAGATTGTGTGTAATTGCTTGAGATGAATTGTGAATGCTGAAATAGTAAATTTCCTGTGAAAGGATGAACATGAATGAGTTCATGTGTATGTTGGGAAAGCATGAAAAGTGTGGAAGTCCCATGAATAAAGCATGGACATTCCATGTCAATTAGGAAAATAATTGACTAATCTTAATGTTTATGTTATGCTTGTCCTAACAAAGAATTACCATGATGAATTTCACAGGTAAGAAAGTGAAACAATTGGTTGCAGTCGGCACAGGAAAGTGTTGCTAGTAAGCAAAGTGTGTTCAGTTGTGCCCATTGACCATGGTAGCAGACCGAGGGCTATTAGAGTTGGCTGAAAGTCTTCTTCAAACAATTGCCAGGACCCAAGAAAATCTTGGGGAGATGCTCAAGCTACAGAGGCAACAGAATGAGATAAACCATGAGGCTTTGTGGGACTCTATTCGTCTGCAAAAAGAGGTAAAAAGCATTCTGGGAGCAATCAGCAAAGGAAAGGAAAGTGGATCAATGAAGAAGCATTCATCCAATCACCCGATTAAGAAACGTTCCAGGTGGGAAGATTCAAAGGAAATGGACCGGGAAAAGGTAAAGCCGCCAATGAAATGTTGGGGATGTGGAGGAAATCATTGCCTCCACGACTGCCCAACAAGAGAATATCAAGAGGGTAGAAACCGTAAATTCCCCAAATTCGTGGACCAGTTGGAAGGAAAAGAAAAGGGAGGAATTGTTTTGGAACGATGTCCTCATGCAGAGCTAGAAGGTCCCAGCCAACAAGAACAGTTTGTAAAGACCAAAGGACTTAGTCCTGAAAGACCCAAGTAAAGGGTGAAATGCAGGACAAACCTACCACATTTTGTGAATTTTGGACATATGTAAAGTGGGTATTTATTTCCGAAGTGTTGAAACACCGAGGACGGTGTTGTTCCAAGGGGAGGGGAATGTAATGTCCTCATCTTGACCCTATTGCATTAATATTGTAAATGATGTAAATATTGTCATTTAGTCATGGTGAGGAGCTCAAGGCCAAGGCCTTGCCATTGATTTATCGTTTTATGTATCGGCAATTAGAGTAGATGCATATGGTTCTTGTGCTAGCTGTGCACAATGTAAATTCGGGCATCATGTAAATATGCAATTTTAATGAAAAACCCACAACCAGCTATGCGATGCAACAAAGAGATGGGAGCATGATCTTTACAAGGAATAGGGAGGGAAAATAACCAAACCCTTGAGCCATGGTGTTAATCCATTTCATTGAGGAAACCCATGAACTCTCAACTACCCATTTGGTCTCATGCACCAATCATTTAATTCTTCCAAGAATTGGTTGAGACAATTAATGCCTTGGGATGGGAGAGGTATGGCTGTCAATTTTCGTGTATGGGCAAGACAACAACCTGGGAAAATGAGTTTTTGGTTTGCTGGGCAAGAAAACCCCCACGAAATTGTGCCCAAGTCCATTCCTCACCCATGGCATTCATCCTCTCACGAAGTCTGAGCTTGTTGGGGTTTTATCTTTCACGTTTTTTACCATTTCTTGCATTTTTCCATGCCTGCAAACTTGTTTTTGGTTAGCACAGTGGCTGGGAGAAGAGAACCACGATTTTCTGGGGTTATAGAGGTCGTTTCTGCCCATGAATTACCCATGGACATTTTTCTCAAAACGATTATGCTCCTGGGGTTGTTTTCCCTTTTACCAAATTTTGTTTTGGGCTTCCCCACATTTTTCTAAGCTGGTAGAAACCCCATCTTTGGTTTGAACTTGTGAGTAGGAGATTCTGGAGTGGAAGAGGATAGATTTGGCTTGATGAGCCCAATGAAGTATCCATAGCTCAATGGGTGAGCCACTAGCTTAGTAATTCACCTCTACCCATCTCTTAATAGCCTGAGAAACCCAATTGTTGATTGGCTTGGCCGATTCTGGTGTATCTTTGGCTATGTGAGAGCCTTCTTTCCCCTTTTCCTTGTGGAGATCATGCCCAGCTCGGGGGTGGCAGTGGTGCTGAGAGATTGAGGAGCACACTGGCCTATGGTTGGGTGGAACGTTGCAGAAGCGTAGCTGGTTGCTCAGGGACTACTTGGTTTAAAGATAAGTATTCTCATTTGCTATTTCTGCAATGTCTACACTTAATGGCTATCATGAAAATGCTGGATGTGTGTTAATTCTGCACATGATTTACTTCCGTTGTGTTTTTAAAATCTTTATGCATCTTCATATCTCCATTATATTATGTGAATGCTTATGAAATAAGTTTATGGGGCTGGATGCCCGGTTTTAGCCTCACGATCCTCTCCATTGCACTGGTATGATGGGTGGGGACATGACACTAGACGACACATCGATGCTCCGTTATTCCATAATTAAATTATATGCTAGTTTAGCAGTAACAACACCTTCCATCCTGTTATAATCCCATATGATTGAATCTTCCATATTATTTAGAACAAGGCCAACACATGATAGAGATAGAATAAATTTTTCTCACTCCCCTATGACAGCCAAAGGTAAATGAATATCTCTAGAACATAGCCAGTAAGCATCATTTGAACACAGACTATTTTTTACCTAAGATGGAACCATGATATTTCTTTTATGAAGTTCAAAAAGAAGCTCTGTAGATAGAGATAAGTCACCATAAATTCCAGCAAAAGGTTCTACACCCAAAAAAACCTGAGTACCATGTCTGATCTTCCAACTGAAATACTTTTCCAGAATGTAATAAACTTTCATAAAACCCTACCATATCAATGGCGCATTATGATAAATATTCATTGGCTCGTGAATCCACAAAACTAGAGAAGTATTATTAATGTATTTTTCTCTTATAACCTTACACCACAGCCCACCATCAGATAAAAAACACAGCAGACTTTTTCCACTGAGTAATTTATTAAAAGTAATCAAGTTCTTTAACCCCCAACCTCCAAGTTACTTGGGTCTAGAAATACTTTCCCAAGAGGAAAGGTGAAAGTTTGTTATATCTGATCTACCAGCCCAAATGAATTGAAAGATCCTTCTTCTAATACAAGATACAACCGAAACAGGAAGGAGAGTTAATGAAAACCAATATACCTAAATGCTTTGGAGAAGAGCATTTTCCAAAATAAGTCTACCACCAATAGAGAGCAGCCTGAAAGACCAATAATTGATGCACTTTTCAACTTTTTAATTAACCATTCCCAATATTTAGTAGAATAGATGTTTGGCTTTAATAAATAACCCAAATATTTAAATCCAAAGTCTATCTAAGACATATTGTAAGGGAAGATAGAAGCAATTTGATCACATATGTTAGGATCTTCACTATTAAATAAAAAGTGAGACTTATGTGGGCTAACAATCATACCTGATGCAACACAGAAAGAAGAAAAAATGCAATGATATTGTTTCCATTCTTCCAAAGTGCCCCGACCAAAGATGAGCACGCCATCTAGGGACAATAGATGAGATATAAACATAGAGTTGGAAAACAAAATATACCTTTGATACTTTTCTCCTTTTTTGCCTCAACAATGAGTCTGCTAAGACCATCAATAACAAGAAGAAATAATAGAGGTGAAAGCGAGAAACCTTGCATGAGACTTCTCCTACATCCAAATAATGTCGTAGGAGAACCATTAACTAAGATAGCAAATTTAGCTGAAGAAATGCATGCCATTATCCAACTGGTAACCTCGGGATCAGGAAGGCCCATTTGTACAAGAGTAAAATGAGGGAACATCCAATCAACCCAATCATACGCTTTGACCAAATCCACCTTCAGGATGAAAGCTTGTAATTTCTTCATCTTCACCAAATGTAAGCATTCCTATGCAATTCCTACCACATCCAATACCTGTCTATTGGGAATAAAACCAAACTGTTCCTCCATAATATACCTTCTTAGAAAAGGCTTGATTCCATTTGCAATAATTTTTGTGATCATTTTATAAATGAGATTACAAAGAGAGATCGGTCGATAATCATTAAAGGAATCCAAAAGTTACTGCTTTGGAATAAGCACAATATATGTCTTATTCATACATCTAGGCATCAAACCCTTCCTTATTGATTCATTTACCACTTAAGTAAGCTATTGTCCCATCAAATCAAAAAAATGGAGAAAGAATTCCACCGTCCAACCATCAGGCCCGGGGATTTTTTCCTTGGAAAATTGGGATAACACCCCTTTTACCTCATCAATATCCACTTCTAAACTAATATGACGACCTTCTTGATCACTAAAAAAGAAAGGATAATTCCTCAAAGCCCTTAACTGTTTCTCTAAATCTATGGAAGCATCTTTGCTATAAATAAATCTATGGAAGCATCTTTGCTATAAATATAGTTAAAATGTTGCACAACAACCGATTCTAAGGAATTTTGATATTTAAATATTTCACCATTTGGTGACTTAAGTTCCCAAATAGTATTTGAAGTTCTTCTTTGATTTGCATACCTATGAAAAAATCTAGTATTATTCTCCCTAGCCTCCAACCAAACTGCCTGACTTTTTAGATGCCAAGTTTCTTCCACCTGTCTTAAATTTTTTTGCTATTTGAGCTTGAAGTTGCAAAATTATTTCCTTCCTTCTAGCCGAGAAATATTCTTCACCAACCTGATCATAAATCCTATCCAATTCCCTTTCAATATTCATCAACTTTTTTGAATTTTTTCCTTCCTCTCTCTTTCCCATAATATTACCTCCTTTTTACAAAGGGACTCTTTTTTCACAATACCCAACATTGGGGTCATATGGATCGTGTCTGATAAAGTTTTCCAATTCGCCTCAACCAATTTGCAGAATTCGGGATCTTCCAACCAACAATGGTTGAATTTGAAAGGAAATCGAGAAAACTCTTTTCACAATCCAATTGGAGGATTATAGATTTATGATCAGATACACCTATTGCAACTGACCACAATCTATATCTTCCAAGAGAATTGCAAATATGTTCGTACATCAAATATCTGTCAAGCCACTTCGCAATACCTGCAGCCCCCAACCTCCCATTTGACCAGGTAGGGACCAAATGATTCAATGGGAACAATATCAATTAAACCAACATTTCCAAATAAAGTTATAAAATAACCTTCATGAGGGTAAAAAATGTTCCCTGCACCCCAAAATTCTTCAGGAGACAAATTCAAGTTTAGGTCTCCAGAAAGGATCAAAGAGTGATCCTGTAAAATACCAACATCCCAAAAATATTGTCTATGGCTATATGGTCCATACAAATTTAAAATCCTCACTGGAGAATCCAATCCCCTAATCTTACCTTGCACCTATAATCCTGCAACCGTAGAGAATGACGTGAAATCAACAATAGTTGGGTCCCAAGCCACAAGTAATCCACCCAACATTCCATAATCATCCAGGGCATAACATTTCCAGAAGGGATTTATTTTAAGAAAAAAATTTACAAGCATCAATGGCTAATGACATAGTTTCTTGTAACATAAAGATAAATGGATGCACTGTCTCTAAAAGTCACTTAATAGTAGCTCTTTTGGGAGAGTTGTCGAGCCCTCTAATATTTAGAGAGGCTAATATCATTAAGGAACCCTATCTAGCGCTGCATCTTCTCTAAAAGACCGTGATCCAAGAACAAAAGACCCATCAGGGTTTGAATCTAAATCCTTTTGAAATAATGAAGTAACCTTGGGATTGCCAAATCGAGGTTGATCCAATTCTAAAATTGAGTTATTTCTCCCCCTTTTCCCCCTAGGTGGTATCTAATGGTAACATTTGAGGAATGGATTGAAGAAATAGGAATAGAATCAGAATTTTTCTCAATACTGACTGAGAAATTTGGAATGGGGTGGGGCGGGCTTACGAAGATGGTCCCCAAATTCATTGCAATGGGGACGCGCTAGCGACAAAAAAAAATGACGCGTACGCACCTAAGGCAGTGCGCACATGCTGCTAGGTTCGGTACCAAACCGAGGCACGTGTGTGTTGCTGGAGCGTGTGCATAGTTGGTACGTGCGCGCAAATGTGGCGCGCACACGCCTCTATTAAAAAAAAAATAGAGCACAATTTCCCCATTGTTCTATTTGGCCGAGCGCGACCTCCACCCCGCATGCGCATCGATTCAACCACCTAAGGAAGCCAAAATCACCCAAGAACACCCATAAACTCACCAACACATCGATTCATAGGTAAATATCAAGTTTTGTTTTCATTTTATTCATTCTTTGTGTTAATTTTTTGATTTTTTTTGTTTATTTAATTGTTAATAATTCCCAAATTTTGAAAACAATGAACCAATTTTCAATTGCAAATTGTAGACTGAGACAATGAGTGAACAAGATGTTAACCCCAAGTCCTTGTGGAACACAAGAAAACCCAAACCTTGGATCCAATGCCAAAGAAAACCATGAAAAAAATCCAAATGTCGAACAAAACCAAAACCCCCAAGCAAATTTTGAACAAGATGACCTTAACCATTATGTAAATGAAATGTGAGTGCACACTCGCGAACTATGAAACTCGGGGGAACCATCTCGATTGTCTCTTGCCACGTCAATTGAGAACTCAATTGACTCCCTCATCCACGCACACCCGCAATTGACCGATATGACTGAATTTAGAGCTAGGATGTGGGAGTATTACTCCACGGGCATCTCCAAGGAAGCAATAAAATATTTGAACATTATAAAAGCCCAATTATGTAGTATGTTCACCGATCCGAAAACAAACCAACCATCGAACATTACAAAGCCATGGGTCTGCATGGATTGGTGTCATTACCAACCATGGAGGGACAATTAGATGCTGAGGTGGTTCATGGTGTACAATAAACCTCCCTACAATAATAGGGAGGTTCCATAGTACTTCCTTCTCCAACTGTGGGATGAGTTTTGCCTTGGTTTCCATGTCAACTATTTTGACATAACCGAGTTACAGGGTGTTGGGCGTGGCTCTTCCCAATATCGACCTGCTGCCAGGAGGAACCCACTGAGAGCGCCACCAGCTCCTAGGCGCGAGCCCAACCCCTCTCCCCAAACACCTCATTTTCACCACAAGCTTGATCAGATCGAGGTGGCAATGAGGAATGTTGCACGTGGACTCCTCAGACACATCTCATTTGTAGCATCGACTTCAGTGGAGAGGTCGGTTGACCTTGATAGAGATCCAGGTGCAGGGCCTTCACAATAGGGCCAGGATATACCCGTGACCAGTGGTATCCATGTTGGGCATTCCAGTTCGACGAGGGAAATTCCACATCTTTGTCCCCATTGCGGGCACACTTGCCCTTTCCCGATCGAGAGTTTTTATATGGATTAGGTTAGCAATTTTTTTATTGTGTTTTCAATCATCACTTGATAACTTGTAAAGTATTTTTGTTTGACTTAAACTATTATTTCAATGTACATTTATTTAGAGCTAACACACCAACATGGGAGAATGTAGGAACTCCCATCCTGGATGTAGCAATGGTAGCTGCAACTACAATTGCGGCACCCCACACGGAGGTATTTTCAGTACCTGACACAATATTAGTATTACTAATGTCATTTATATTACTAAAGTATTTATATTTATGGCATACACGTTGATAATTCGTACAATGTTTTTGAATATCTCGATTGCCTAAATAATGACTTGTTTAACATGTTCATAACATGCATGCATTTTGGTGTCCACAAGTGTTCCCTGACTACGGTGATCAACCACCCCCATCAGGGATTGGCAAATCACCATATACACAGGTACAATGTGTAGTTATAAGCACGCTTTTAATTTGAATTGTCATGACTTACTATGGTTTAATTTATTGTTTGTTTACTAAATTGTGATATTACAAATCTATATGTAGGTGCCACCAAGAGATGCAGGTTCCCATTTTAGTCATGTGTTTCCACCCTCTCACATGATTCCCCCCCCCTCGCTTCCATCTAGACCCCTCCCTCTGTCCAAACCCTCCATTCCATCCATCCCCCCCTCCCCGGCCATACTCCCCCCTCCATCCATCCTCCCCCACTCGTCCATGCCCCCCCGTATATACATCCTCCCCAATTTATCCACTCCCCCATGTCTATCCATCCTCCCCCATTCGTCCACGGCCCCCCTTCCTTCCACCTTTCCCTCTCCGTCCACAACCTCCCATTCCTCCATCATCCTCCCTCCATGCAGGACTGCCATCCCATGCACCATCCCTCAACATCCCCCATAGTCCTTTTCGTTCGATACCATCTATCTTACAACCGGTAGGGGTTCATCATCCACGACGTCCTCCTCCACCCCATACCACCATGTCTTCTCCCACCCTATCATACCCACTTCCCGCCATTATTGTGGCATCTACTATTCCAGTACCCTCATCTGTACCTCCAATGGTTGCACCTGTAATGGCTACCACTACATTTGTGCCCCCCCCCCCATGACTACATCTGAGCTAGTTGTTTGGCCATCTGCTCCACCTGCTAGCCCAGAAGCCCAACCATGTCCATCGTCGGAGGTGTTCACGGTGAGAATCAAGCTAATTTATGAAAATATTTTGATGCATTAACAAAAATTAATTTAAGCAATTATTACTTTTCAATGAAATGACTGTT
Organism: Larix kaempferi; assembly: GCA_027924585.1. Lineage (NCBI taxonomy): Eukaryota > Viridiplantae > Streptophyta > Pinopsida > Pinales > Pinaceae > Larix > Larix kaempferi. The sequence goes on from BSBM01000872.1 coordinate 5,141,455, forward strand.
GTAAATGTTGTAGGTTGGAATTGCTGAGAGGCTCCGCAGATCCAGGACACCTTCCCCACATTTCTCACTCACATCAGAGGTGATTTATTTAAGATTCGAATTCTACATTTGTTTTATAAATGTGGTAAATGTTGCAAATGCTTGAAAATGACGGTATCTTATATCATTTGTTCCAGAGCCCACAAAGACAATCTATTCCTAGAGGAAAGAAGACCCAAGATACCAGTAGCTCAAAGAGAAAGAAGATCGACTTTGGAGATGTGCCTGGGAGTGACGGGGGTAGTCACAATGCTTGAAACACCATGTGATATGTACATTAGCCACAATGTGGCACATTTGTGCACCAGTCTTGATGTACTTTGTATCTACGGCACGAGTTTCCATGTATTTTGGCTCTATGGCATGAGTTGTCGCATTTTGTATAGGGCACGAGTTGCCATTGTACATACATTGGGAAACATGTTCCACTATTTGCCAGAAATTGTATATGTTTGGATGAGTTTTGTAGCCTCGATGTACATGGATTTTAATTTATGTAATCTATATCGATGTTTTCTATATTAGTATCTTGTTGTCTAATGTTGTGTGTATCATGATGTGATGTTGTCTAAATTTGGTTTTTACTTCTATCCGTCCATGGCATGCAAACTTAAGTTTTGGTACCAATGATGTCCATGCATTAGTTGATAATGTGAATCAACCTGAAGCTTACCTAGATCTTAGAAGAGAAGTTGGATATCATAGTTTAGCTTGGTTTATATTTCCACGTGTAAAAGCTTGTAATGGTATCTATGTTAAGAAAACATTATAAACATAGGCTAACTGAAACAAAATCATGTGTGAGAATTAATCTAAAAACAAACGGAATAAATGGATGGACAAATCACACCTCATGGCACATAAGATATATATTGGGAACTTGAGTACTAGGAAAAGAATACTTAAAAATAGAAAATGTCCATTGTTGTCAAAATGTTAAAATGAGATCCAACATGATTTTTAATAGCTCTATATAATGAGATCCAAAATGTCCATACTCTACATAATAAAATGTCGTCACTAGTATTTATATTGACCATTTTGTCTACTTAAGATCATGCAACAAATTAATAAGCAAGTTATGGAATCATTTCTTAATCAATTGGCACCATACAAATAGGACAACCTTGAGCACAATGTATAGCTAGATCATTAATTCTCACTCACGGATATAGCCACCTTTGATTTGATGACCATCACATCCACTACCATTTACAATTAGGAATTCCTTAATTTATCAATATGTGATAGTGATCTAATATTATGTAGACACATTGACTTAAGAACATATATTTGACATTACAATAAATGGCTACTATGAGGTGTATTTGTGAGGCTCTGTCCACCTCAACACACCAACTTGTTACCCCAATACCCCAAATGCTTTCGAATTCTGTCTGGAAGGGATTTAGGGGTATTAGGACATCCTAATTAATCTACTGGACACTCAGACACTTGTTAAATACATTTAGGACTTTCATTACATCAATGGAGTCACACATACACCCTCATCAAGTTGCATGCATCCATTAGTACGCCATCAACACTAGAACATGTAATCATTACTACATGTTGGACTAAGCTTTACTAATGTTATGATAATATTAGGTTTGCCATCCATTTAGAAGGTTGTCATAGGTGTGCGTATCCACCATATAAAAATCTTCATGGTGCATGTTATTTCAAACCATTAGGTTTCTAAATTAGGTATTCAGTGCTAGGTACAACGGTTTTCTGGTTGATGATGGACCCTTTCTATATAGATGAGATACTATGCATATATTTGTATAGTGATTTGGATTCAAATGTATGCACATGGATATACATGTACAATGAAAATGATTTAATTTTTATATGTATTATAATTTAGGGCTAGATCTTAGGCTACATAATAGGGTTTCATTGTGATTAGAATACAAACTAGGGTTTTTAGGCTAGTCTCTCGTGTTTCTAGGCTAGGATCCAAGCTCTAGGGTCACCATCTTAATGTTTAATTCCACTATCACGACATCATTCCCACCAATCCCACCAATACCATGCCCACTACTACAATCACCATCAAGCTTCTCAATCCCACTTTGTACATTTCCAATACTTCCAAGTTAAAATTTATAGGTCTTGTTGCTAAAAGCTTTTCACTTATCTATTCACATAAACAAATCCACTTCCGTGAAAGATTTGTTGTATCTTGGTACGAATGCAAGTTCACATGCAATAATAGTTGAGAAATTTAAAACATCCTATACCTTGGAAAAACAACCTTATTAATCTTCTTTTGACTAAGGAAGGGGAGAACATCATAGTATAGTCTCAATAGCAATGTGTTTTTTAATGAATAGCCTCTATAAAGGGCATACTATATTTATCTGGTATTTAAAGCCAAGTCATTTGGAATAGAATGTCACAATTTCAATTACACCATTAATGCAATGTGTTCAAATTGAAAGTTTTGTTTTGTTGCATTACATGTGGTCGAACATTAACTTCCACGAATTATTCTTTGATAAAAAAAATTATTAAATGATATTTTTTTTAAGTCTATCTTCATTGTTGAAGGGTTATTTTGTCACTAAAACTTCGTGTCAAGGGCAATGTAAAAATTCAAAATGTAAAAAAAAAATAGTTTGAAGGGAGGAGATGAAATGGAATTCCAATGCGAAATGCCATTTCCAATAATTGAAATCTTCACATGATCAATGCTTTGTGCATGTTGGCTTGCATGAGTATTTAATGTTGACCAACTTTTATCTACACAGTGATACAAATACGTGCCATCATCAACATCTCCATCATCATCATCTTCATCATCAACATCAACATCATCATCATCTTCTCCATCATCATCAACATCTCCATCATCATCATCTTCTCCATCCTCCTCATCAACAACTCCATCCTCATCATCATCATCATCTTCATCATCATCATCAACATGTTCATCATCATTGTCATATCTAGGTTCCTCATCAACATCTCCATCATCACTATCTTCATCATCATCATCATCATCATCTTCATCACCATCACCATCATCATCAACATCTTCATCATCATCACCATCTTCATCATCATGGTCATCTCTAGGTTCCTCATCAACATCTCCATCATCATTGTCATCATCTTCATCACCATCACCATCATCATCAACGTCTTCATCATCGTCATCATCATCATCATCAACATCTTCATCATCATTGTCATCTCTAGGTTCCTCATCAACATCTCCATCATCATCATCTTCTCCGTCATCATCAACATCTCCATCATCATCATCTTCTCCATCATCCTCATCAACATCTCCATCATCATCATCATCATCATCATCTTCATCACCATCATCATCTTCATCACCATCATCATCATCATCAACGTCTTCATCATCATCACCATCTTCATCATCATTGTCATCTCTAGGTTCCTCATCAACATCTCCATCATCATCATCATCATGTTCATCACCATCACCATCATCATCAACGTCTTCATCATCATCACCATCATCATCATCATCATCATCAACATCTTCATCATCATTGTCATCTCTAGGTTCCTCATCAACATCTCCATCATCATCATCTTCTCCGTCATCATCAACATCTCCATCATCATCATCTTCTCCATCATCCTCATCAACATATCCATCATCATCATCTTCTCCATCATCATCATCTCCATCATCATCACCATCTTCATTATCATCAACATCTTCATCATCATTGTCATCTCTAGGTCCCTCATCAACATCTCCATCATCATCGTCTCCATCACCATCACCATCATCATCAACGTCACCATCTTCATCACCATCACCATCTTCATCATCATCACCACAAGTGCCCGATGGGTGATTTTGCAAATTTGACCCCAATGTGCAAAAATTGGACGCTCCCTCACTGAGCAAAACCCTAGTTTCCAAGATGGACCTACAAGGTGACACCCGGGCCACAGGACTGGAGGAAAGGGAAAACCCTAGCACTATCTAGACGTCCTGAATCCAACGGAGTCGACGGTTCGTCGATCAGATCCACAGTCGTCATTCTATGGCTCGTTCCGTCTCGCATCTAAAAGGCCTTTAGGGACACCTATTGGATACCTGCCGGGGGCATAGAACTCCAACCGTGCAACAAAACCAGGTTCTGGGGAGACATGCAGGTGTGTCCATGGAGGTTCCGGCTGGGAATGCTAGCCACAAGTTCCCGGTCGACGATTTTGCAAATTTGACCCCAATGTGCGAAAATTGCACACTCCCTCACTGAGAAAAACCCTAGTTTCAAAGATGGACCTACAAGGTGACACCCGGGCCACGGGACCAGAGGAGAGGGGCACCCCTAGCACTATCCCGACGTTCTGAACCCAACCGAGTTGACGGTTCGTCGATCGGAGCCACGGTCATCATTCTATGGCTCGTTCCGTCTCACATCCAAAAGGCCTTCAGAGACACCTGCTGGATACCTGTCAGGGGCATAGAACTCCAACCGTGCAACAAAAATGGGTTCCGGGGAGACATGCAGGTGTGTCCAGGGAGGTTCCGGCAGGGAACGCTAGCCACAAGTTTCCGGTGGATGATTTTGCAAATATGACCCAAATGTGCAAAAATTGCACAATCCCTCACTGAGCAAAACCCTAGTTTCCAAGATGGACCTACAAGGTGACAGTCGGGCCATGGGACCGGAGGAGAGGGGCACCCCTAGCACTATCCCGACATCCTGAATCCAACGAAGTTGACGGTTCATCGATCAGAGCCACGGTCGTCATTCTATGGTTCATTTCGTCTTGCATCCAAAAGGCCTTCAGGGACACCTATTGGATACCTGTCGGGGGCATAGAACTCCAACCGTGCAACAAAACCGAGTTCCAGGGAGACATGCAGGTGTGTCCAGGGAGGTTCCGGCTGGGAACGCTAGCCACAAGTTCCCGGTGGACGATTTTGCAAATTTGACCCCAATGTGCAAAAATTGAACACTCCCTCACTAGGCTTGGATTTTGTTTTTCCCCAACACATAACTTGTTTTTCCTAATCTTTTAAATATGTTCCTTGGGGGTCTCCATTAATGTCACCAAACACAATCCACAGTAAAATATTTTATCACCAAACAAAATTCATGGTAGAATCCTCCAAGTGTCCCTAAATGGCCTCGCGGTGCCCCACTAGAATGGCCATAGCACCCAAACTGTGGCTTGGTTCGTGAATCTGTCAATTTCGCTGGGTCCGGGACACTGAGTTTCAGCTAGGGGTCTCCCTATAGCATCCCTCGAAGACCCAGAAGTGGTGCCAATGGGCCATCTCCAGAGCTAGGGTTTTGCTCAGTGAGGGCCATTCCAAATTCTCTCAAGGGGGCCATTTCACATCCGTAGGCCCCCGGGCATGCATGGCCACCATGGACAGGTCCACAATGGCCACGTGGACCTGGGGGAGGTGACGAAATCCAATTCTGCTCGCCGTTTTGGGTTCCGTGGCCCTAGAGCAAATCCTCCAAGTGTCCTTGAATGGGTGAAAAAACCCTAGCTCCAGAGATGGCCCATTGGCATCGTTTCTGGGTCTTCGAGGGACACTATGGGGGGTCCCTTAGCTGAAAACCGGTGTCCCGGACCCACCGGAATCAATGGAGTTGCGAACTGAGGCATGGTTTGGGTGCTCCAGCAATTCTAGTCGAGCACCCCGGGGCCATTCAGGGACACTTGGAGGATTTGCCCCGGGGCCATGGAACCCAAACCAGCAAGCAGACTTGGATTTTGTCGCCTCCCACAGGTCCATGTGTACATTATGGACCTATCCACGGTGGCCACGCATGCCCGGGGGCATCCGGACGAGAAATTCCCCCCTTGATCGGATTTGGAATGGCCCTCACTGAGCAAAACCCTAGCTCCAGAGATGGCCCATTGGAACTGCTTCCGGGACTTAGAGGGATGCTGTGGGAGGTCCCTAGCTAAAACCTGACCTCCCAGACCCACCGGAATCAATGGATTAGGGAACCAAGCCACGGTTCGGGTGCTACGGGCATTCTAGTCGGGCACCCCCGGGCCATTCAGGGACACTTGGAGGATTTGCTTCGAGGCCACGGAACCCAAACCAGCGAGCGGACTTGGATTCTATCGCCTCCAATAGGTCCACGTGGCCATTTTGGACCTGTCAATGGTGGCCACGCATGCCTGGGGGCCTCCGGACGAGAAATAGCCCCCTTGAGCGAATTTGGAATGGCCCTCACCGAGCAAAACCCTAGCTCCAAATATGGCCCATTGGCACCGCTTCTAGGACTTCGAGGGACGCTGTGGGGGTCCCCTAGGTGAAACTCGGCATCACGGACCCACCAGAATCGATGTATTCATGAACCGAACTATGGTGTTAGAAAAAAAACAGGATTGCAGAGCAATAACAATAAATAGAAATGCAAATATAATCACACATACACATTACAAGAGATACATAGATATATCGTGGTTCACCCAACTTGGGCTACGTCCACACTGAAGTTATCAATCCTTATTATTATTCCATCCAGCAAAAAGTGAAGGGATACAACCTGCAGCACAGCCGCTGCACTTCCTCTTCACTGTTTCAAAGTCTCTCTTTTGGTCTCAAATATCTTTACAATGCATAAAACCTAATACATCATTCACCCTATCCGTATTACATGTCTTTCTTTTATAGGGGAAATACAATGGGAAAATACCATGGGTTACCCAAAACCATGGGCCCGAAAACTGTTGGCGAAAACAGCCCCAAAAAAATTTCTCGGGGCCGTTGCCCCCAAACCCCCATTTCTCAGGGATGCTGCCCCCAAACCCCCTTTTTCAAGGTGATGCCCCGAACCCCAAGGTTGGGGCATGAGTGTACAATCCTCTGGGGTGCACGGCTAAGACAATATCATCTATGAGACTGGAAGATCTGGCTCCACAACCAACACATGGTTCGGGTGCTACAGGCATTCTAGTCGGGCACCCCGGGGCCATTCAGGGACACCTTGGCCCAATTAAATTTCCCATTAACTTGGCCCAATTACTCGTGGATGCAGGATGGAGAAACTTCAGAGAGCCTTGTACCCTAATTATTTTTCCACCTTCATCTACTAGGGGAATATTCTTTCAAAGACTGGTAATCTCTTCGGGCCAGAGGTAGTTACGAATAGTGCAAAAAATGTGCAGTGGTGATAACAAGTTTACTGTCTCTTGAGTCTGATACTACATCTAGGAGCCGCTCAGCAAACTTTGAGATAGAAAGCTTTGTAATTTTAGGATACTGATTCAACCACTCATACAATTTCTCACCTTCTCGAGGATCTAAATTTATAATTGCCTTCTGGGTAGATTCAGGCATTCTTGAGGATCTAAATTTATAATTGCCTTCTGGGTAGATTCAGGCATTCTTGAGGATCTAAAATTATAATTGTCTTCTGGTTAGATTCAGGCATGGAATAATCTTTGGTGGCACTTCCAAGCTCCCCAGACCATTTGGTCAGCCACAATATGTACGACTCCTTTGACGAAAGATAAATTCTGGTGTGGACGGCAGCATTTGATACACTAGACAAATCGATGTTGTTGGAAGAACTTACATATTTCAACAAATGAATGTTTTGCATGTGACTTTAATAATCCCTTCCAATTTTAAGCAATAAAACAAAGAAGTTCAACGTACAGATTTTTAGGCAATCTTGTCAACCAATCAGACAACCGAATACAGGGAGATAACGATGCCCAAAGAATTCAAGCTATTATAAAACTCTTGTTTATCAAGATAAGGATGGACTATGTGTACATTACGAGAATATAGATGAATGAAGTCACTTTGATGAACTTGTCCTCTTTCTTTCTCCAGAATGTGTTTAAAATCATGGAGTATTGTCTGAGCTTCTGTTGGTTTACATAAACGTTTATTCCCAAAGCTGACGTCACATAAAACCACTTCCTCAGCTTTCAATTGGGTCTGAATGGCATCTCTAGCTTGTGTTAGCTGTGGATAACGAGGAATATGAAAGGGAAGGTACCTATAGACCCAAGTTTTCAATGATACCACTTATCAAAGCAAGATATGTTGAACAAAAGGCTAATGGAACACAACGAAGGATTCCCTGGTTCCACTTGTTATTGAAAGTGATACTTTTTCTTGACGAAACCAGTAAAAAATCTTCCTATATTATAAATAGAAATCCTGTTACAATTTTCATCAGAAGAAAAGCATAGATACCCACAGCCGCCATATTTCCTTCAGTAAGTTGCTCACCCATCGGAAAAGCTAATTTAATAGCCCTTTTCCCAACATCTTTCCTATGCTCAACCTACACTCGTTTTTCACGGGAAACCACTGCCTCCACATGTAATAACTACATTGTTTTGTCGAAAATTGATCTTCTTCTGCTAACAAATGCAAAATGAAGGATTCATTGTCATTGCTATGAGAAGTTCTAAGGTTAGTTTCTTGTAAAACAGAGATTGTATAAATCCTGTGAAGATCGATATGTTTCATCTCACGAAATGAGAGCTTCTTTATCTTAGGCATCAACAAAAGA